>OZJO01025647.1:0-22594 GCA_900406225.1 Acrobeloides nanus | reverse complement strand
GCAATCGATTTCTCGCTATCGAAAACGGGGGTATTCGCGAAAAAACGTCCTGATTTATACAAAAAAATAAATTTTTTCTTTATATACTTTATATGATTACTATGGGGTATGTAAAATTCTTATTTTTTGAATAGCTCGAAAAATGGCCAGTAACTCTTCAAACTGCTTTTTTAAAAGTTGTTCATGGGGTCATAATCTACTAGTCTACAATTCGTTTTTTTAAATTTCTCTGTCAACCATTTTTCAACATGCCGTGCGATACGCTATGATTCTGGGCCCCGCATCATGACGCGCGTCATGACACGTATCACGACGCGTGTCCTGATTCGTGTCATGACATATTGAAGTAAATATTGTTTAACTGTTGTTGTAAATAATTGTAGATAACATATTTTTTAAAGCAAAATAAAAATTGATTAAAAAAGACAAAATTGTACCAAATTATATGTTTTTTTTTATAAAAAAATTACTAAAATTTGACAAAAATAATCAAAATTGTCCCAATTTTTCGACTTTTTTAAGGATTTTTCAAAAAAGTTGCAGTAATTCTTGCGTGGGGGAGGAGGGATGCCAATTGGCACCCCCTATTAATCTATGCCCTCAACCCAAGATTTCTCCCTTGTTAAAATGTTACGATCCTTGATCACTATTGCGCATTAGACCATCTAAAAAAATGAGAGATCGTCTTGCACTTTTCACACTCCAATCTATTTTAGACGAGATGAGCTCGCCCGATTAGGTTTTTATTGATATTGATGTTTGGACAATTTCTCGCCATTACTTGGCGGTGTTCGATCATCTTTTGGCGAAAACAATCGGCAAAAAACTTGTTATAAACTTCTTTTTTTATTGTTTCCCCCTATCATCTGATGTACTTGAGAGAAATTTGTTTAAAACATTAAACAAAATATCTTTTGCCCCATGATTTAAGACTGTCAGAAGAGTAAAAAGGAAGTGTTTATCTTATAAAAAGTTGTAACAACTCAAAAGGTACATTTGTTTAACCAGTGGATTTAAAAGTACAATGAATGTGTACAGTAGCGGACAAAAAACTTGGAATACCTCCCAAAATCAACAGTTTCATATAATGTCAAGTTAAAACTTATTCAAATTCGTTTTTTTACACTAAAATTATGATTTCTCATTCTAATTACGAGCAATTTGGCGAACACATATGCTCCCATACGCCCGAACTCACAAGCCACAAGATTGGTTGTTCCAACAGGATAATGACCCCAAGCATACTTATTGAACACGTCATAGAGGACGTGAAAAAAAGGTTTACATCTATTGCATCTCCGAAGCTTGAAAATGCTTCCCTGACCCTGAATCAGAGAAATAAGAGTGTGTATTGAAGCGAAAATATAAAGACTTTTCACCACATCTAGACCCTCATTTCTGAGCTTTTCGATAATTTTTGGCCTATGTAAGGTCAGCAAAAGTTCAAAAATGAGCGTTTAGATGTGGTCAAAATATTTTTCTAATGTGCGCAATCGATTTATCGCATAAAATTACCCCCATAAAAGTCATTTTCACAAAATTCTGAGACAAAAAATTTTCCGACCCCCGAACCATGGTCGTTGGGGCCCCTAAAGGTGGACAGCACCGATTATTTTTGTTCGAGTGTAAGAAGATCATATGACAAAAAAACGAGTTTAACCGAAGAATGTTGTTTTCAATTTCAGTAGTCACACCATACATTCAACTTTTTATGTTTGGCAAAAATGAATTCTTACGAATGTACTTTTACCAAAAAAACGAGTTAACCGAACGAACGTTGTTTTCATTTTCAGTAATCACACCATACATTCAACTTTTTATTGTTCGGCAAAAATGAATTCTTACGTTTGTACTTTGACCAATTTGTCTATGTCATCTTCTCTCATTCTCTCACTTCCAGCGTTGTCCCCAGTGACATAGCCAGTGGAGGGGGTCTCGGCCCCTCACGGCGAAAGTTTGTTAAAAAATGACATTTTTCGGATTTCTTTTTTGGCATTCAGCAAATTTCAGGGGTGCAACTTCAAATCGGATAAAACCTGCTTTACTAGCCGGCCCCGTAGCTCCATGGGATTATATATTCAATTTTTCGGTAATATAAAAAAGTGTTTAGAATCATGTCTATTATCGATTTAGGAGAGCAATTTGAAAATACCTGACCCTTGGCCCACCGGTCCTGTGATCCTTACAGAGACCGTGTCTTAAGTATTTCTTCCTTTTTTTCACAAAAATATCTTTGCCATCTTTCATTGAAAGCCAAATTTGTTATGAGAGAATCTTTTATCAAAACAAATTAATCTAAACGACTGTTTAAACACTGATTGACGTCCGAATAAAACTCGTTATTGTATGGCATGCCTTTGGTGAAAAGTACAAAAAAACCAAAATCATAAGATGCTTTTCTTCTTTTTCATTTATGGCATCATAAGATCTTTAGTGAAAAAGGATTTTCGAGAGATAAACTTGAAAATACATATAACGTCAGACGTGTACCGTCACTTCGTCGAAAACGTCACTTCGTCAACTGCGTCACTTAGTCGACCCGTCACTTGGTCGATCACGTCACTTGGTCGACCACGTCAGTTGACCGACCACGCTACTTGGTCGACCTCGTCACTTGGTCGACCCATGTACCGTCTCCTGTTCAAAATTATTCTTTTTCTTACCTTTTATAATCAAAAATCAGTTGTGACTTTATTGCTCATACATTTAAAAAATATTTAAAAAAACAAAATATTCAAAGGATTAAGCTGTCGGCCACGTTTCTTACGAATTGAATGTACTGGCCCCGTACATAAGCCCTCAGAATTTTTTTCTTCTTTTCTTCCTTTCTTCTGCGTTGATTCAAACTTTTCTCGGCTTATGGATTTCTTTTCCGGCACGGATGTCTGCTATATCAGCTTCAATTGATATATGAAATTTTTTCAATTCTGCCAAAAATATAACAATCCGAGCGTGGCAGATCTTGTGTTCCCTTGTTAGTCAACCAAGTGATGAGTCGACTAATTAAAGTGTCGACGAAGTGAGAAGTCGACTAAGTGTCGCAGTCGTCGATATGAAGTTTTCGACGAAGTGACGGTACATGGGTCGACGAAGTGACGTGGTCGAAGAAGTGACGTTTCGACTAAGTGACGGGTCGACTAAGTGACATGTTGACCAAGTGACGTTTCGACTAAGTGACACAGTCGACGAAGTGACGTTTTCGACTAAGTGACGTGAAACCAACGTCAGAACAGAGCCGTAGCTACTATAGGGCGCGCCGGGCCTAACGTCCCCTGAAATCGGTGGAAGGCCAAAAATCGAAAAGGGGACCCTTATGATTTTGTCGATGCGCCTCTTGAAATCTGAGCCCTAGTTATGGCCCTGCGTCAGAACAAAACAGTCTAGATAACATCGCGACCAAATAGATGTAAACCTTTTTTTCACGCCCTCTATGATGTGTTCAATAAAAATACTCATAATGAGTAAAATAAAAAGAGCATATAAAACAAGTAAGACACTAAAAATTGACTTATTTATAAAAGCTCTATTTAAACGGTGGCTTCATCGAAGATCAAATTTATTCAAGAGAAATTTTCATATACAAGGAGAATAAATATGAATACTAAAAATGAGAAAGCTTTCCCCTTTTGGTCGTTTTCTTCAATGCGTTTTATGCTCGGTGAGTAAAATAAAAAAGAGAAAGATTAAAAAAATTTTTAGCACTTTTACTTTTGTTTGTTTTTACAAATGCGATCTTCATGCGAGGATCTTTAAGCTTTGGGATTGTTTGTATGGTTGATTCGACAAACCCATCGACAAATCATAAATTTCTTAATAATACGACGAGTGATAATCATTTAAGTGATCAAAAATGTATTAGACATACCAAGAATGAAAATAACCCGGTCAATAAGGTAAACAAGATTAGAACATCTCCCTCAAACAGAAAATTTTTTAGGGCACATTCAAATGGAATTCGGAAATGCAAGAGTGGCTTTTCACCGCCACATATATAGGAACGATTCCGGCGAGTCTGATTTCGGGGTATTTAGCCGATCGCCATAGCCCCAAATATGTGATTTTATTCGCTTTATTGTTGTTTGTGTTATTAACATTACTCGGACCGATGATGGCACAATGGAGTTATTTTGCATTATTAGCAGATCGATCATTGGTTGGTATTGCAGAGGTAAGAATAAAAATGAGACAGCAGAAAAAGTTTAGTACAGAAAGTTCTATCTCTTCCTGTCTTGTCCTGTCCTGTCTTGTTCTGACCTATCCAGTCTTCTCCCTTCTAGTCTCGTTCTTCCCTTTCCTGTCCTGTCCAGTTTTGTCTCTTCTAGTTCTGTCCTGTTCTGTCTAGTCTTGTTCTGACCTATCCAGTCTTTTCCCTTCTAGTCTCTTCCTTTCCTGTCCTGACCTGTCCAGTCTTGTCTCTTCTAGTCTCGTCTCCAGTCTTGTCTCGTCTTGTCCTTTCCTGTCCTGTTTCATCTCGCCTCACCCTGTTCTGTCCGGTAAAAGTAAAAAAGTAAAACGACAAAAATAAACGTACAAAAGTAAACAAAAAATATTACAAAAGTAAACCGTAAAGATTACAAAAGTAAACATTTCTGTTTACTTTTGTACTGTTTACTTTTGTACACTTTACGGTTTACTTTTGTACTATTTTTTGTTTACTTTTGTACTGTTTACTTGTTTAGGGTGCGCGCTAGCGGTTCAGAAATCGCATTTCCGGACGCTAGCCGTTCGGAAACTTGCATTTCCAGACGGCTAGCGTCCGGACACGATTTCCGGGCAGCTAGAATCAGGAAATCGTCGTGAAATGCGTATCACGACTGCTAGCGCGCACCCTTACCGTCGGGGACAAAAATTACCGGACATTGGACAAAAGTTTCCGGGATTGAAGTTAAACATACACGGATTTGAGATCTCTGCACTAAAACAGTCATTGTGTTGGCGAGTAACAGTAACCAATTTCATCGACATAGTTTCTTAGGCGACAAAGGAGACAGATTCTGTCACTCTTGTCGTCTGAGTGCCACTCTTGTCATCCCATAATGCCATCCCTATCGCCTAAGGGGTTGGGTATAAAAGAGGCTCCAAAGCCATATACGGGGTTCTTCGCATTCCCTCGGTAAGCCGAGATTAATTGTACTATGTTATAAGGGAATAAACGTTTTATAATAATTAAGTTTTACACATTATAACCCCAGGGACCCCCCAACTAGCAGAGGCCGTTTTCAACGACAAAACAGCTATATCTCCGAGTTGGAAACGTTTCACGAAGTAGCCACTAATGGCATTACTAATTCGTTTCGACATGTTCCGAAACGATCACTAATAGGACGGTTCGACGTCGGAACGGCATTCCGACGTCGGACTTTTGGTATGCAGTTGCAAAATTCGCATAAATTAGTAACATGCACCACGATTTTTTTAGCAAAGATGTTCAATATGATAGTATTATCATTTAAATTTTAACATAATGCTTGTATATGAAATTTGTATAAATTAAAGGCTTGTATGAATATTGAATTAAAATTAGAGGAAATAAAAATACGGTTTCACCTGATTGGCACAAAAAATGAAATAAGGATTAAACAAAAATGATTTATATTAATTAAAACCTAAACACAACATAAATAACACATTCATAACATATTAACATCTATGACGGTGGTATGACGTTTGATCGACTGAATGGTTCATCGACTGGACACTTCATCAACCGGACACTTCATCGTCTGGTCACTATCGACTGGACACTTCATCGACTGAACAGTTCATGAATGGACATTTTATCGATAAAAGACACATCAACAACTAGACACGTAAAAGAATTCTAATTCATGGAATGGACATTTAATCGATCGAAAACCGATAAATTCGATATTTTTGTGCCTATGAATGTGATCAAATGACATTTTTTAAAATAATTCTTATAAGCAAATTAAGCTAAGACAAATGAAGAAAATACAAATATGCGTATTTTAACTCATCTCAGGTAGGTTTATTGAGTTTAAAAGCTTTTTTATGCTTTTCTGAATTTTTGTACGGATAAAAACATTTAAATAGATGGTTTAATAGGGGGAGATGCCAGTTGGTGACATAGAATTATGTCACAACTGACAATTGGAGAAATTGCCAGTTGGTAACATAAATTCTCTACCAAGGCTTAGGTTAGGCTTAAGCCTAGGCTTAGGTCTAGGCATAAGCCTAAGATTAGGACTTTGCTTAAAGGGGGTAACAATTATAGCTTACGGCCAAAAAAAAGTTTTTTAAACAAATTGATTAATTTTGGTACTTGGGAATTTTGCTCGAAAATCAAATTTTTCTAAACTTATTCTTTTTGAAGAGAATAAGCCATAATTGTTACCTCCTTTAAGCTTAAATTTAGACCTAAGCTTAGGCCTAAGCCTAGAATTAAGACTAGATCTAAACCAAGGATTAAGCCTAGGAATAAGCCTAGGCCTAAACTTAGGCTAAAGCCTAGACCTAAGCTTAGGCCTAAGCCTAAGATTAAGTCTAGATAAGCCTAGGCCTAATCCTAGGCTTAAGCCTAGATCTAAGCCTAAGACTAGGTCTAGGTTTAAGCCTAAGCTTAGGCCTAAGTCTAGGCTTAAACTTAAGACTAGATCTACCTAGGCTTAAGCCAAAGATAAAGCCAAGACATAAGCCTAGGCCTAAGCCTAAGCTTAAGCCTAAGCCTAAGATCAAGCCAAGACATAAGCCTAAGCTTAAGACTAGTCCTAAGCCTAGGCTTAAGACTAGATCTAAACTAGGCTTAAGCCTAGGACTAAGCCTAGGCCTAAGCCTAAGCATAGGCTTAAGCCTAGACCTAAGCTTAGATCTAAATTAGGCCTAAGCCTAAGATTAAGCCTAGACATAATCCTAGGCTTAAGCCTAGATCTAAGCCTAAGACTAGGTCTAGGCTTAAGCCTAAGTTTAGCTTAAGCCTAAACATAAGCCGTGGCCTAAGCCTATGATTAAGCTTAGATCTAAGCCTAGACCTAACAAGGAACATTAACCGAGTGATACTTCCAGTTTGTTTTAAAACGACTTTAACTGATTTTATAGGACCTTGAAGTTAAAAAAACAATAAAATTAGAGTTCCCTAGTTCAATTAAGGGGATAAAATTCGAGTTTTTATGCCAAAAAATGCCAAAAATAGCATTTTCTTTGAAATTAAGGCGCCACCAAAAACACCTTTATTTGAATTCTTTCGTCGAAATTTTGACATTTTCCACCGTTTTTGGCCATGGCAAACATTTTCTAAGTGTTTTTAGAAAAAGTTGAAAATTTTTGAAAAAATTGATTTTTTGGACCCCCATGGATAGACCCCAAAAAATTTTTCAAAAATTTTCAATTTTTTCTAAAAACACTTGTTGCCATAGCCAAAAACGGTGGAAAATGTCGAAATTTCAACGAAAGAAATCAAATAAAAGTGTTTTTGTGGCCTCTTAATTTCAAAGAAAACGCTATTTTTTGCATAAAACACGAATTTCACCCCTTAATCAAACTAGGAAACTCTAATTTTGGTGTTTTCGTAACTTCAAGGGCCTATAGAATCAGTTAAAACCGTTTTTAAAAATAACTAGGAGTATCACCTGGTGAATGTCCCTTGTAAGCCTAGACTTAAGAATAAACCTAAGCCTAAGCTTAAGCCGTGGCCTAAGCCTAGGATTAAGCATAGACTAAGCCTAGGATTAAGCCTATGCCTAAGCCAGACTTAAGCCTAGATTTAAGTCTAAGCTTAAACCTAGGACTAGGCCTAAGCTTAGACCTAAGTTTAGGCCTAAACCTAAGCTTAGATCTAAGCCTAAACCTAGTGGCCATTCACATATTACGTAATCAAAAATTTCGCCTTTTTAGACCCCTCCCCATAATCAAACATAATTATGGGTCTTACCTCCCCCCATAATCATAATCATCAACAATATATTGGGTTGTTTGGAAAGCTGTCGTTTTTTAAAACTGAATATATATGGCACAAGAAATCCGTTTTCGACCAAATTTTTTATCAGTAGTAGGTAAGAATGTATGCTGAATACGATCCAATCAGTCCTTTTAAGTGTAACTCATGTTTTCGTGTCAATAAACAGATTTGCTTAAATTCGGGTTTTTCAATGTTGCAACTTAATTTTAAAATGTTGATATTTGGCTATAGAAGTCTTTTTTTAAACGAAATTTTTGACCTTCCTAGGGTTTTTCTAGACGGGAAATAGAGTGCGCGCATTTCCGTTGCATAAAAATGCTTTCCTGACCCTGATTCAGTGAATGCAAAATTTTGAGCCATTTTAGGGATATACCCCTCCAGGAGTAACTTCCAGCGGTCAAAATCAAAATTTTTTTCTCCATGTTTTTGAAAATTCGACTTTTCGACCTCTTGAGGTAAAAAATCAATTTTCAAAAAGTTCTCCAAATTTGCTGAAATTTTGTATACAGTGGGTTTTTTCGATATAGAGAACACATATCTGAAGGAATTTTTTTGATTTAGACCACTGGAAGTTACCCTACGAGAAGCATACTCTAAAATATCTCAAAATTTTGCATGCCCTGAACCAGGGTCAGAGAAGCATTTTCATTCGGAGAGAATGTGCGCAATCAATTCCCCGCTTAGAAAAACCCTAAGAAAGTTGAAACTTTCGTCAAAAATCGACTTATGTAACCAAATATCAACATTTAAAATAAGGCCACATCTTTAAGACTTGGATTTTTTTGAAAATTCTGTATATTAACACGAAAACATGTGTTACGATCAAAATGGCTGATTGGATCGTATTCAGCATATACTCTTGTCGTATGCTGAAAAAATTTTTTTGTCGAAAACGGATTTCTGGCGCCATTCAGTTTTAAAAAACGACATGATGATTACGACCCTCCCCCCCCCACAATCGACCATAATCATTTCGACTCCCCCCCCTAACCTGATTAATAATATGTGAATGGCCCCCTAGGTCTAAGACTAGGCTTAAGCTTAGACTTAAGTATAGACCTAAGCCTAAACCTAAGCCTAGGCTTAAACTAGGCCTAATCTAAGCCTTTGTAGAAAATTTATGTCACCAACTGGCAATATCTCCAATTGCCAGTTGGTGACATGATTCTATGTCACCAACTGGCAGAGATTTTATGCCACCAACTGGCATCTGCCCCTATTATACGGCTATTTAAATGTTTTTACCCGTACAAAAATTCGAACAAGCATAAAAATCTTTAAACTCAATAAACCTACCTGAGATGTGTTAAACTACGTAATAGCTTATAAGGATTATTATCTAAAAAATGTTGTTTAATCACATTCATAAGCACCGAAAGATCGAATTTATCGGTTTTCGATCGATTAAATTTCCCCCTTATGTTTTTGCCCAAATTTTTAGAAAATTTTAGAAAAAAACCAAATTAAGGACCAAAGCAAAAATAATTTTTTCTTTGAAAAAATTCACCACCCCCCTCCCACCAAATCCGGACAAAATGATGACGCTGGTCATACCGCCTCTATGACAAACACATATGAACATAACAAATTTTTGTAACAATATAACTTTAGAGTAAATAACTTAGATCAAGTGGGCGATTAGTATATGATTAAAAAAACTATGAAATTGAGTAAATGCCACTTTCTCAACAAAAAATAACAAGAAAAAGGGTAAAGTTTGCTCTAAGAATATTCAAAGTATTTTTTGTATTTCCTGACTCGAGTGCTTCGTCGAATAAAATTGCTTGTTTCCGACGATTGAGCTAAATCGGCTGGGTTAATAGAATCTGGAGATTCATGGTTGGTACGAATTTGTAAAGATGGTGTCGGGTCGTTTTCAGTTGAATTGGTAATTGTACTGAGTCCGGAAACATCTGAAAAAATAAAAAATTATTAAGAGTTGATGAAAACTTACGAGAAAAATTGGAGTGTGTATGTCGATTAGAATAGTTCAAATTATTCATGTTTCCACCTCGTGGAAAGTCTAAAAAATTATAAAATATTTGTTGTATGTTAACATACCGCAAATACTCTTAAATACGCCAAATGAAGTTAATTTTTCAACCCCCCAATTTAAAAAAAAAGAATTTTTAAGCGACCATGTCGTATTTATGAGCCAGTATCCCCCTTTATACAGCTATGAGGGGACCATGCCGTATTTAGGGCATCAGTACCCCCTTGTACAACTATGGTTTCGGGCATATCTGGTGTGATTGATTTTTCAATTTTCTGAAAGGGAAGGGGGTTATTAGAAGGGGCGTCATTTCAAGGGGAGCGTATTATTAGTATTTACAGTATATAAAAATTTTAACTCACCAGAAATGTTATCAATAGAAAAGTTTAAAGGTGCCGGATCGTAATTATATATCGGAGTTGAGCTTCGGACTTGTATAAAATAAGAATCTTCTTCAATATCCATAGGTTCTGTAAAAAGAAATTAAAGGTACAGGATCAGAATGGGCTCATTAAGGCATGACTATACTTTTATGGTCACTACCATAGCTGAACAAGGGGAGGGTACTGTCCCCCCCCACTTCATCTATTTACCGAAAATCTGTAATATTTTGCCTAGAATTTTTAAGCGACCATGTCGTATTTATGAGCCAGTACCCCCCTTTATACAGCTATGAGGGGACCATGTCGTATTTAGGTCATCGATACCCATCATCCTTGTATAGCTATGATCACTACCCCCGTTTTTTGACCACTATATTAAAAAATTCTTCTTAATACTGTGCCGACAGGCACAACACAAATAAGGTTAAACAGCGGATAAAGTGAGATTTGGTTGAAGAGTGAAAGTTCACAAAAACAAAAAGTTTTTTATCTTGGTCCCCACCCCCTTTATGGTTTTTTTAAATTTTGGAAATAAACATTAGAGGAGACATTTACGACTTTTCGATTTCTATAAACAATTTACAAAAACACCTTGATCCGCTCCTATGGTTCTTGGCGCAGATATTCGCGAAAATTAGAGCAATCTTTATCCTTTTTAAATTGAAATTAATGATGAAAGTCAAAAAAATTATTGCTATTTTTTAAGCTGAAAATGCTTGGAAAATTACGATTTTATGATTTAAAAAATGTTAAATTTTGCATTATTTGTGAAAAATGTGAAATGTAGGTAAATTGGGTGTAATTTGTAAGTTAAGTTAAACAATCATCGTCGCAGGCAGTGTCATAGCTAGACTCCAAGAATAGAATTTTCCCAGGTCACAATAGAAAATTACTGAATAATGCTTATTTGCAGGTGTTCCACAAAAAATTGGCATGTTTTATTTCGCGTTTTCTCGGCTTCCCTAAAGATTTTTCGATGGTCTTTTTTATACATATAGTCATCAATCCTATAGAAAAGAAACAAGAGGAGGCGAGCTATATGCAGAAAAAAAGATCATAGAAAATTCTTTAGGAGAGCCGAGAAAACGCGATATAAAAAAGTGCCCAGTTTTTTGTGGAACATCCTGTATATGCTGGAAATGATCAGAAATATACTCATTTTAGTTTTAAAAAATGTCAAATTTGGAATTTTTTGTTTAAAAATGGAAAGTGGATAATTTTGTTGAAAAATTTTATTTTAAAAAATCGCCCCGCAGACGAAAGTTTGTTGAGAAATTGTTATTTTTAAGCTGAAATGCTCATAAGATTACAATTTATGTAGAAAAAATGGAAAATTTGGACCTTTTTGGTGAAAAATAGGAAATTTTGTTCATTTTTGGTGAAAATCATAATGGGGTATTTTTGGAAATTTAAAAAAAATTTGTGCAAAAATATTATTTTCGTCTTTCATTTGATTTCGAGTGGGCACGTGCACTAAAGGCACACCCCTGTCTACGCTACTGATTGGAAGCTAATAGTTGAGAAAAAATAAATTACCATCGTTATTATCTTGAATTAGCTGCTGAGATAAGGTTGACTTAAACGAATTGTTTATACTGGAATCATCATCTGGTTCAGGAAAAACTAGACGATGTCGTGAAAATATGTCTTGATGAGGTAATTCATTTGATGTAAACAGATTATTGACCTGCATTTCCGAAGAATCATCAAGATTTTCTTGTTGACTAGCAAAATCTAAAATTTAAATTTTGGAGCTACTAAACTTGGAGGGCCCACTTAACGTGACCCCCAAAGCCAAAGTAAAAAGCGCCGAAATTTTTGCCGAAACACACCCCCTAGGGGTAAAAATTGATGCGGAACACACTGGTGCCATTATTTTCAAACCAAAATCTTCGAAAATATATGAATTTTTGCCATTTTTAACGCTTAAAATCGATAAATATCAAAAAAGTTTATTTAAAAATTGCGAAAATTCATAGATTTTCGAAGATTTTGGTTTGGAAATAATAGTGCCAGCGTGTTCCGCGTCAATTTTTACCCCTAGGTGGTGTGTTTCAGTAAAAATATCGGCGCTTTTTACTTCGGCTTTGGGGGTCACGTTAAGTGGGCCCCCCAAGTTCAGTAGTTCCAAAATTTTTATAGAATATAAATGAATTTTTAGATGAGTTTACAGTTAACTTTATTTGTGAAACTAAGTCCAAAATTTCAATAAGTTTCACGGCTAGCTATAAAAAATTGAAAATAAAGATGGATAAAATTAATAGTGTCAACTCTGAGGATTAAATTAAAAATAAAATTCACTTGATTCATTGAGCATTTCTTGTAAGAATTCATCAATCGAATCTTCGATTGGAGGTGTAGCATTAATTAGATCATGGCTTTGTTCAGATATATAGGAAATTAGATCAGAATCATTAAATTCTTGACGTGTACTTTCTTGTCTTGGGTCATTACGTACGACGCAAACACGTGGAGTACGATTTTCTCTAGCTGTAGCCTCTTCCATCAAATCTTTTACACGCTTCTTATTGGGAGCCTTTCCATAACCCATTAAAATTCCTTAAAAAATGTTTAAAAAGAAATTAATTAAATTTTTAGTAAGTAATGGCAGAACACTAAGTGAGATTGTTTTCGTTCATTATGCAATAATTTAGAATTGATGGAAATTTTTATATTAAAGGGGGTGTCGATTGCGGCCCTATCTCCGAAAAAACCATGTTTTTAAAACTTTTAGTTAAAAACATACTACATAAAATGCTTATATTGTATATCTTAGCCTAAACAACAACTTTTGTGATGGTATATATTTCAAGTTGTTTTGAAATTTTCCACCAGTGACCCGATAGGGGGTTATGAATTTTTTCGGAACTCGTTTCTATTCTTTCGGAACTCGTTTCAAATTTTTCGAATCGCTTGCACGCACAAATTACCCCTATAGGGGTCTTTCCTGCACAAATTTTGAAAAATTTTTTTTGAGATAGGGCTTCAATCGGCACTCCTTTAAACAAAAACCTTCTCATAAAAGTTTTAGCTATTAGTAAAACAAACCCAAAACCGAACAGGTTGATAGGCTCGTAAAAAATGAGGTTGATGCTCTAGGGTTAAATTCAAATCAGCTAACTTAAAATAATCCATGATCTGAAGGACTTTTCTCTTATTCTCTTGGTCAATTCTCGTATTTTTAATCCATTTTTCTACCGCTAAAGCAGCCAAATTCATTCTTTTAGGAGGAACAAAAACAATTCCGCCTATTTTTCTAATGGATTTCTTAACGATCTTGTTTTTACGGTAGAGTAACATCAATCCTATGTTCTGAACCTATAAATATAGATATATTGATCTATTAAAAAGATCGATCAAAAGCATTACTTTACGTATAATGGCTTGACGAATGTGAAATAAACACATTCTTATGCGTACACCACAAAACCTGAAAGCTTTTTTAAACATTGAAACGGCTGCTATTTCTGAATCAAAATGAGCTGATTTCCAAGCGGACCAATTTTCCCAACTCCCTACAACATTTTTTATTGCCTTCTTAACTAAAGAACACATAAATAATAATGACAAATAATGAAAATAATTATTATACCTTCTCTCCATACAACTTGGTACATCTTTTTTGTTCGTTTAGTCATAAGAACTGTTACTGCTGGGAACGCACGTCCTTTTACCACCATAAAAATTCTGTAAACCTGGATGCAGCACTTAGGAGCATAACGGAAATTACCATCACATACGATATTTGTAGAATGATTAGCTAGATAGTTTAATAAAGTTGGACTGGAAAACATTGCAATATTCTTATCTAATAAATTCAAATGTTATTTGACAGTGATCATAAAACGCACCTCTATAAAAGCACGATTTTTCACCATATTTTGAAGATCCCAACTTTGCATTTTCCCCTGATGTAGTTAATAAATATCGGCCAAACTTGTTATCTTTTTTATCAAAATCGCTTAGCGTTTTTAAGTTAGATGGGTATCTTTTTTGCTTCCTTCTGCGAAACGCTAACAAACGATGATCGTAATCCTTTAGTGCTATTTGGGCATAGTCAAAAAACTCGTCTAAAAAACACAATCAGGCCCGTATGTGCATTGAGGCCCGGGCCCCCCCATACTCGAATGAAGGATGAAAAAACATAAGGGTCCCCCTTATGTTTTTCCGGAAATTTTTGAAAAAAATTTCAAAAATCCTAATGTTTTCCCCATTATGATTTTTTACCAAAATTGTCCAAATTTTCCCATTTTTCAATAAAAAATATCAAAAATCTGCTATTTTTTAGCCAAAAAATTTCATTTTCTGAGCATTTTTCTGCTTAAAAACAGGATTTCTAAAAAAATTTTATCCTGCTTCGCTGGTTTTTACAATAATCAAGGATTCAGGCCCGTACATGGATTGAGGGGTTAATCAACATTTGAGGCCCCGACATTTGAGGTTTAACATTTGAGGCTCAAATTTTGAAGCGCCCATTATACTTTTCCGCGGAAAAATTCCGCAGATTTGTTCCGCGGTTTTTTAAATGAAAATTTATTGCGTTAGAAAAGGGTTGATGACATGGTTTTGGTACCAGGTGAAAGTTCATCACTTGCGAATGGGAAAAAATTTGTCCGAAACGGATGCACAAAACCCAAGATTTGGGCGTTCAAAGTTTTTCCGCGAATTTTTTTCCGCGCAAAAACCCGCGGAAAAAAGCTGCGGAAAAAATCTGCGGAAAAACTTTGAACGCCCAAATCTTGGGTTTTTTGCATCCATTTCGGACAATTTTTTTCCATTCGCAAGGGGCGCGTGATAAACTTTCACCTGGTACCAAAATCATGTCATCAACCCTTCTCTAACGCAATAAATTTTCATTTAAAAAACCACGGAAAAAATCTGTGAAATTTTTCCGCAAAAAAATTATAATGGGCGCTTGTGTCTCCGACTTTTGTTTAGCCTCAAATGTCGAGTAACCCCTCAATGCACATACGGGCCTGAATCCTTAATTATTGTAAAAACCAGCGCAGCAATTTTAGTAAAAAAATGTCTATAATTATGATTTTTCATAAAAAAACGATCATATTTTCACTAAAAAATTCAAAAATTTTAATTTTTTTCACCAAAAATCGTCATTTTTTCATCAAAAATTTTGATTTTTTGAGCGTTTTCAGCTTAAAAACTAGCATTTCTCAAAAAAATTTTTCGCTGGTTTTTGCTTTACTTCAAGTTTTTTCAGCAAAAAATTTTCGCGAAAAAACAAGGGACCAAAGTGATTTTTGAAAATTTTATGAAAATCATAACATAAGGATCCCCCGTTATGTTTTTCCCCAAAAATTTGGAAAAATTTCGGAAAGAAACATAAGGGGGGACCATGGCGAATTTTTGAAAATTTCATGGTGGGCCTCCCCCAAACTTCGGAGCCTGTACGGCCCTGAACACAATAGTTCTTAAATTCGCTATTGCAAATAACCTTCTTCCAATTCACGTCCAAATTTTTCTTGTATGTTTGTAAGTAATCGATTAGCGGCTCCCAATGCAGTTTCACGAGATCCGGTTTGAAGATCGGCTTCAACACTACGTCGAGCCTCAATTGAAACAATTTCTTTGATGTCAATCGGTCTGCAAAAAATAATAATATTTGATGACATAATAAAACTTACTGGCAGACGTGTGTAGCATTCGATGGGTTTTGAATCCAATATTTAAAGTCTGAACTGCATTTAAGATAAGGCAATTTGACAGAGTGACCACTGGTTTCTTTCTTATAGATTTTTAAACATTCTGAACAAGTCATTGTACGATAAACTTGTCGGGAAGTAGCCCTAAAAACATTATAAGCAAATAATCAAATAAAAATTTTCAAGTAAACAAAAATATCCTAAAAAATTCTACCTATATGCAATGCTTTGCCATTTGTAGGCGAGTTGTTGATTTTCAGGATGTCTTGTAAAAGCGTGATGCTTTTCCTTCCTAGAGACTATTTTTTGAGAGTGGATAGTTTCCATTGGAATTCTAGCCAATTCTTCATTTCCTTCTGTGTGTTCATTTTGCAAGTTCCTGTTGTTTCTATTCTTCTCAGAAGCTTTAGCCTTCAGTCGATCTCTTATCGATGTAAACTTGAACTCTGCCATTTTTTTCTTAAAAAATAACTTTTTTTTAAATTGTGCATTTATAATTAAAAAAATGAAACATAGCCAAATTAGAAGGGATCAATTGTACAAAGTGGACAATTTTACATGCTTAACTCTGATTTACTAATCAAGTTTTAAGGCATATTGACTTTTATACGTTTAAAAACAAGTTAGATTTTATATTTGTAAAATTACTATATGGATAATTCATTTTTGAAAAAGGAAATGATATAATCCTGAAAATTTTTTATTAAAAATTATATTTTTGATATTTAGACCCCGAAACCGATTAGCCATCCCCAATATCAGATTCTAAACACGGCATTGTAATGCATTATCTATCCTTTTTCTTTTGTATAATCATAAGATAGCACAAGCTTAGGGCTTCCCCTATTTCGTTCAAATACTTTCTAAACGGTTTTTCAATCACTAAAACATTACTAATTCGTTCCGACACGCAAAGGTCTACTTCCGACTTCGGAACGACTTCTTTTACAAAATTTCATCAAAAATTTAGCTCTAAGTGGGATTCGAACCCGTGACCTAATGGGAAAAATACAAGAGTCTATTTCTTTCAAAAACGACCAAAAATATTTTTTCACGTCGATAGCCCTCTGTTTGAATAAATTTCTTTTTGAACAAATTTCCTTGACCCCCTACAGGGGGTCAGAAAATTTGTTTAAATTTTATTACAAACATAGGGGCTATCTAAGTAGAAAAATATTTTTGGTTGATTTTGAAAAAATGAACTTTTTGATTGTTCCCATAAAGTCGCGGGTTCGAATCCCTCTTAAAATTTTTTTGTTAAAATTTTGTGAAAGAAGTCTTTTTGACGCGTTCCAACATGTTCCGACGTCTTAACGTGTCGGAACGGCCTATTAATGATCGGTTCGGAACGTGTCGGAACATGTCGAAACGAATTAGTAATGCTATTAGTGGCTACTTCGTGAAACGTTTCCAACTCGGAGATATAGCTGTTTTGTCGTTGAAAACGGCCTCTGCTAGTTGGGGGGTCCCTGGGGTTATAATGTGTAAAACTTAATTATTATAAAACGTTTATTCCCTTATAACATAGTACAATTAATCTCGGCTTACCGAGGGAATGCGAAGAACCCCGTATATGGCTTTGGAGCCTCTTTTATACCCAACCCCTTAGGCGACAGGGATGGCTTTATGGGATGACAAGAGTGGCACTCAGACGACAAGAGTGACAGAATCTGTCTCCTTTGTCGCCTAAGAAACTATGTCGATGAAATTGGTTACTGTTACTCGCCAACACAATGACTGTTTTAGTGCAGAGATCTCAAATCCGTGTATGTTTAACTTCAATCCCGGAAACTTTTGTCCAATGTCCGGTAATTTTTGTCCCCGACGGTAAGGGTGCGCGCTAGCAGTCGTGATACGCATTTCACGACGATTTCCTGATTCTAGCTGCCCGGAAATCGTGTCCGGACGCTAGCCGTCTGGAAATGCAAGTTTCCGAACGGCTAGCGTCCGGAAATGCGATTTCTGAACCGCTAGCGCGCACCCTAAACAAGTAAACAGTACAAAAGTAAACAAAAAATAGTACAAAAGTAAACCGTAAAGTGTACAAAAGTAAACAGTACAAAAGTAAACAGAAATGTTTACTTTTGTAATCTTTACGGTTTACTTTTGTAATATTTTTTGTTTACTTTTGTACGTTTATTTTTGTCGTTTTACTTTTTTACTTTTACCGGACAGAACAGGGTGAGGCGAGATGAAACAGGACAGGAAAGGACAAGACGAGACAAGACTGGAGACGAGACTAGAAGAGACAAGACTGGACAGGTCAGGACAGGAAAGGAAGAGACTAGAAGGGAAAAGACTGGATAGGTCAGAACAAGACTAGACAGAACAGGACAGAACTAGAAGAGACAAAACTGGACAGGACAGGAAAGGGAAGAACGAGACTAGAAGGGAGAAGACTGGATAGGTCAGAACAAGACAGGACAGGACAAGACAGGAAGAGATAGAACTTTCTGTACTAAACTTTTTCTGCTGTCTCATTTTTATTCTTACCTCTGCAATACCAACCAATGATCGATCTGCTAATAATGCAAAATAACTCCATTGTGCCATCATCGGTCCGAGTAATGTTAATAACACAAACAACAATAAAGCGAATAAAATCACATATTTGGGGCTATGGCGATCGGCTAAATACCCCGAAATCAGACTCGCCGGAATCGTTCCTATATATGTGGCGGTGAAAAGCCACTCTTGCATTTCCGAATTCCATTTGAATGTGCCCTAAAAAATTTTCTGTTTGAGGGAGATGTTCTAATCTTGTTTACCTTATTGACCGGGTTATTTTCATTCTTGGTATGTCTAATACATTTTTGATCACTTAAATGATTATCACTCGTCGTATTATTAAGAAATTTATGATTTGTCGATGGGTTTGTCGAATCAACCATACAAACAATCCCAAAGCTTAAAGATCCTCGCATGAAGATCGCATTTGTAAAAACAAACAAAAGTAAAAGTGCTAAAAATTTTTTTAATCTTTCTCTTTTTTATTTTACTCACCGAGCATAAAACGCATTGAAGAAAACGACCAAAAGGGGAAAGCTTTCTCATTTTTAGTATTCATATTTATTCTCCTTGTATATGAAAATTTCTCTTGAATAAATTTGATCTTCGATGAAGCCACCGTTTAAATAGAGCTTTTATAAATAAGTCAATTTTTAGTGTCTTACTTGTTTTATATGCTCTTTTTATTTTACTCATTATGAGTATTTTTATTGAACACATCATAGAGGGCGTGAAAAAAAGGTTTACATCTATTTGGTCGCGATGTTATCTAGACTGTTTTGTTCTGACGCAGGGCCATAACTAGGGCTCAGATTTCAAGAGGCGCATCGACAAAATCATAAGGGTCCCCTTTTCGATTTTTGGCCTTCCACCGATTTCAGGGGACGTTAGGCCCGGCGCGCCCTATAGTAGCTACGGCTCTGTTCTGACGTTGGTTTCACGTCACTTAGTCGAAAACGTCACTTCGTCGACTGTGTCACTTAGTCGAAACGTCACTTGGTCAACATGTCACTTAGTCGACCCGTCACTTAGTCGAAACGTCACTTCTTCGACCACGTCACTTCGTCGACCCATGTACCGTCACTTCGTCGAAAACTTCATATCGACGACTGCGACACTTAGTCGACTTCTCACTTCGTCGACACTTTAATTAGTCGACTCATCACTTGGTTGACTAACAAGGGAACACAAGATCTGCCACGCTCGGATTGTTATATTTTTGGCAGAATTGAAAAAATTTCATATATCAATTGAAGCTGATATAGCAGACATCCGTGCCGGAAAAGAAATCCATAAGCCGAGAAAAGTTTGAATCAACGCAGAAGAAAGGAAGAAAAGAAGAAAAAAATTCTGAGGGCTTATGTACGGGGCCAGTACATTCAATTCGTAAGAAACGTGGCCGACAGCTTAATCCTTTGAATATTTTGTTTTTTTAAATATTTTTTAAATGTATGAGCAATAAAGTCACAACTGATTTTTGATTATAAAAGGTAAGAAAAAGAATAATTTTGAACAGGAGACGGTACATGGGTCGACCAAGTGACGAGGTCGACCAAGTAGCGTGGTCGGTCAACTGACGTGGTCGACCAAGTGACGTGATCGACCAAGTGACGGGTCGACTAAGTGACGCAGTTGACGAAGTGACGTTTTCGACGAAGTGACGGTACACGTCTGACGTTATATGTATTTTCAAGTTTATCTCTCGAAAATCCTTTTTCACTAAAGATCTTATGATGCCATAAATGAAAAAGAAGAAAAGCATCTTATGATTTTGGTTTTTTTGTACTTTTCACCAAAGGCATGCCATACAATAACGAGTTTTATTCGGACGTCAATCAGTGTTTAAACAGTCGTTTAGATTAATTTGTTTTGATAAAAGATTCTCTCATAACAAATTTGGCTTTCAATGAAAGATGGCAAAGATATTTTTGTGAAAAAAAGGAAGAAATACTTAAGACACGGTCTCTGTAAGGATCACAGGACCGGTGGGCCAAGGGTCAGGTATTTTCAAATTGCTCTCCTAAATCGATAATAGACATGATTCTAAACACTTTTTTATATTACCGAAAAATTGAATATATAATCCCATGGAGCTACGGGGCCGGCTAGTAAAGCAGGTTTTATCCGATTTGAAGTTGCACCCCTGAAATTTGCTGAATGCCAAAAAAGAAATCCGAAAAATGTCATTTTTTAACAAACTTTCGCCGTGAGGGGCCGAGACCCCCTCCACTGGCTATGTCACTGGGGACAACGCTGGAAGTGAGAGAATGAGAGAAGATGACATAGACAAATTGGTCAAAGTACAAACGTAAGAATTCATTTTTGCCGAACAATAAAAAGTTGAATGTATGGTGTGATTACTGAAAATGAAAACAACGTTCGTTCGGTTAACTCGTTTTTTTGGTAAAAGTACATTCGTAAGAATTCATTTTTGCCAAACATAAAAAGTTGAATGTATGGTGTGACTACTGAAATTGAAAACAACATTCTTCGGTTAAACTCGTTTTTTTGTCATATGATCTTCTTACACTCGAACAAAAATAATCGGTGCTGTCCACCTTTAGGGGCCCCAACGACCATGGTTCGGGGGTCGGAAAATTTTTTGTCTCAGAATTTTGTGAAAATGACTTTTATGGGGGTAATTTTATGCGATAAATCGATTGCGCACATTAGAAAAATATTTTGACCACATCTAAACGCTCATTTTTGAACTTTTGCTGACCTTACATAGGCCAAAAATTATCGAAAAGCTCAGAAATGAGGGTCTAGATGTGGTGAAAAGTCTTTATATTTTCGCTTCAATACACACTCTTATTTCTCTGATTCAGGGTCAGGGAAGCATTTTCAAGCTTCGGAGATGCAATAGATGTAAACCTTTTTTTCACGTCCTCTATGACGTGTTCAATAAGTATGCTTGGGGTCATTATCCTGTTGGAACAACCAATCTTGTGGCTTGTGAGTTCGGGCGTATGGGAGCATATGTGTTCGCCAAATTGCTCGTAATTAGAATGAGAAATCATAATTTTAGTGTAAAAAAACGAATTTGAATAAGTTTTAACTTGACATTATATGAAACTGTTGATTTTGGGAGGTATTCCAAGTTTTTTGTCCGCTACTGTACACATTCATTGTACTTTTAAATCCACTGGTTAAACAAATGTACCTTTTGAGTTGTTACAACTTTTTATAAGATAAACACTTCCTTTTTACTCTTCTGACAGTCTTAAATCATGGGGCAAAAGATATTTTGTTTAATGTTTTAAACAAATTTCTCTCAAGTACATCAGATGATAGGGGGAAACAATAAAAAAAGAAGTTTATAACAAGTTTTTTGCCGATTGTTTTCGCCAAAAGATGATCGAACACCGCCAAGTAATGGCGAGAAATTGTCCAAACATCAATATCAATAAAAACCTAATCGGGCGAGCTCATCTCGTCTAAAATAGATTGGAGTGTGAAAAGTGCAAGACGATCTCTCATTTTTTTAGATGGTCTAATGCGCAATAGTGATCAAGGATCGTAACATTTTAACAAGGGAGAAATCTTGGGTTGAGGGCATAGATTAATAGGGGGTGCCAATTGGCATCCCTCCTCCCCCACGCAAGAATTACTGCAACTTTTTTGAAAAATCCTTAAAAAAGTCGAAAAATTGGGACAATTTTGATTATTTTTGTCAAATTTTAGTAATTTTTTTATAAAAAAAAACATATAATTTGGTACAATTTTGTCTTTTTTAATCAATTTTTATTTTGCTTTAAAAAATATGTTATCTACAATTATTTACAACAACAGTTAAACAATATTTACTTCAATATGTCATGACACGAATCAGGACACGCGTCGTGATACGTGTCATGACGCGCGTCATGATGCGGGGCCCAGAATCATAGCGTATCGCACGGCATGTTGAAAAATGGTTGACAGAGAAATTTAAAAAAACGAATTGTAGACTAGTAGATTATGACCCCATGAACAACTTTTAAAAAAGCAGTTTGAAGAGTTACTGGCCATTTTTCGAGCTATTCAAAAAATAAGAATTTTACATACCCCATAGTAATCATATAAAGTATATAAAGAAAAAATTTATTTTTTTGTATAAATCAGGACGTTTTTTCGCGAATACCCCCGTTTTCGA
>OZJO01025646.1:0-21828 GCA_900406225.1 Acrobeloides nanus | reverse complement strand
TCGGAAGAAGGGAGCGAAAAGGTGCCATCACCCACCACCCAGGGTGGCATCACCCAAATCATCCACTGGGTGGTGATAAGGGCCCGAAAAGTCGGGTGCTAGTACCCATTGGTGAGTGAATGGGTGCCATACATCGGCAGGTAGAGGAAGTGCGGACCTTTTTTGAGGTAGTCCCCCTCCCGAAATAAGGGTCCAATCGACCTTAAATTTTCAATTTTTTTAAAAATTTAATTGATTTTTTGAAATTTTGAAGCAAAAATTTGAATTTTTGAGGTGGTCCCCCCTTAAATTTTGGATTTTGAGTGAGTCGGTCGGAGTGGCACCCTCCCTTTGCCCCAGTATGATGGGTGCTAGCACCTTTTCGAGCCTTCGTGGTGTTTAGGTCATTGGGTGATACCACCCAGTGGGTGATTGGCACCCATTGTGATTTGGGTGCCAATCACCCATGGGTGAATCCACCTACTAGGTAGTATCATCAAATAACCTAATGTGGGTGATGGGGTAGTTGGGTGTTATTACCATTTTTTCGCCCCCTGGTCGGAAGATTCCAACATAGGAAATATTTCCGACTGCAATGCATCATACATGCATAAAGGGAGGGAATAAATTACCAAATTTTTTGCCATTCTTCCATCAGGGTGCTTGCGGGGGGGGGGGAAGTCCTGGCAAAGGATGCACAAAGTTCTGACATGTATCACTCACGAGGTGTAAGTCCCAGTTTTTTATAATTTTCACGTGGAAAGATAGTAGAGGCCAATATAAGGTACTCATAAAAAAAATTAGGTGCCAATGGGTCTTCTATGACCATATAATAAAAATCGAAAAAATAATTAAAAATTGCAAAAAAAATTTGACCCAAGGAGGACTCGAACCCTTCACCCAATCTTATATCGCCTGCAACAAAACCACTACACTATGGTGACTTATTTTAATTAGCTTAAAATTTGTATGGGTTCTAATGATATTTTTGTGTTTTAAAACGAAAGTTTGCATTTTTTGATATCATATTGTTGATTTTCTACTGAATCAAGTATGAATTTCATATCATTGGCACTTTTATGTTTTCCAGTTAGAATCATTTTCTTACCTATAAAAAGAATCACTTTTGACCCCTAGGCTAACTTTTCATAGGTAAGTTCGTTTTCTTTCGTTTTGGTCTTAAATTTTTCCTCACATCAAATGAGCAGGATATGCTATCCGCCGTTTTAAAATTCGACTAATACTTTTCGAGATATGAGGCATACAAAAAATGCAATTTTTCGTTGATCGAGATGAAGCCGATGGAAAACATAAAAGTGCCAATGATATGAAATTCATACTTGATTCAGTAGAAAATCAACAATATGATATCAAAAAATGAAAACTTTCGTTTTAAAACACAAAAATATCATTAGAGCCCATACAAATTTTAAGCTAATTAAAATAAGTCACCATAGTGTAGTGGTTTTGTTGCAGGCGATATAAGATTGGGTGGAGGGATCGAGTCCTCCTTGGGTCAAAATTTTTTTGCATTTTTTAATTATTTTTTCGATTTTTATTATATGGTCATAGAAGACCCATTGGCACCTAATTTTTTTTATGAGTGCCTTATATTGGCCTCTACTATCTTTCCACGTGAAAATTATAAAAAACTGGGACTTACACCTCGTGAGTGTCCCTTGTCAGTGGGTGGTATAACCTACTTCTTCGCACCCTGGACTTTTCAACCGTGCTATTTGGCAAACAGCACGAGCATTTATTGATATGAAATTCGCATAATTGCAATAGCTCATCGCAAAGCCGTGCTGTTTACAAATAGCATTAAAACGAAAAGAAATATGGGTCCTTATATAGCTTTTTGAAATGCATCCCTGCGTAGTCATATGGCGGAACAATCAGGATTAGTACTATAGTAATCCTTATTTTCCCGCCATGCGACTACGCAGGGGTGCATTTCGAAAAATATAGAAGCTGAACAATTGGAACTTTTCTTAAAGAATGCGGCAAAAAATACAACCAGCGCATCGAGACTTTAGCAAACGACCAAGCTTGGTCAATTATTCATTTTCGCAATCTGTTGATAGTCGTAAGTTTTTTAGTTTCTAAATTTATCTAACAAATAGTGTGAACGATAGGAAGACCCGTCCGTAGGCACGATTTTTAAAGAGGGATAACTTTTTTACAAAGTCTCTTGCGACTGGTGAATGCAATATCTTGTTGCCTCTTAATGTATAAAAATCTTGGAGCTAGTGGCAAATGTGAACCCAAATGAGCGTAATGTGAAACCGACTTGTTAAAAATATCTTCAAATCATTTTTTTCTCGTATTTGTGGCGAATTTTTGGTTAATTCCGCGTTTTTTCATATTGACTTTAGCTATTTCACCATGGTTCAGCCGCTTGAGCTTCATGAGATGAATTTTCTTGAGCTGTGCGAAAAGCTTCGATTATCCGAAGAAGAATTTGAGGACTGGATGGTCTCACTCGGCTTAATCCATTGCTCGATGATGTGCGACCATTGCCAAAAACCCATGCAAGATCGTGTATGAGGCTGAGGCCACTACTGGATTTGCGAAAAGCCTAATTGCCGATTTGGACTTACAAATCAAAATAAGCCGAAAAAAGGATTCCCCGCGGCATGTTTTTTATGCGATTTTTTAGAGCTTCGTCTTTCTAGCACACGTTTTTCTCCCATAAAAAGACAGGGAGAGTTTCGCTGAAGTCGATAATACACCTCTCCTACCTTTGACCCATCGCATGTGCACGACGGAACAGGCCGTGTTTGAAACAAAACTGAACCGTCGCACGATTATTCGGGGTACAAGTCACGGAACTTTATCCATGCAATTAAATTACTATATTTTATTGTTTTATTGTTATTATTCATCGGTTTGTTATGAAAATAAAACGTGGAAATAACCAAAAATATGAGAAAAAATGATTTGAAGATATTTTTAAAAAGTCGATTTCCCATCACGTTCACTTGGGTCCACATTTGCCACTAGCTCCAAAATCTTGATCAAAGGCTATCTTGAACTTTGCTTTTTCGAAAATTTAGAAAAAAATTTATATTAAAATCGCTAAACATATAACGCCACTCTATTTGCACGACAGGGGTCGAAAAGAGTCCGGGACCCATGAGAGGTAGCCCCAGGCCTCTCGACTGGGGCTGGCCCCCTGGCCTACGCCCCTTTTTCGATCCCTGCCCCACGATTACATTTCCCCCTACCAACTTGCCCCATATGTGAAATTCGCATAATTCACAATGTGGGGCAAGTTGGTGCGGAGAATGTGATCGTGGGGCAAATTGGGTGGCACCAAAAATATTTGTCTTTAGAGCAAACCAATGTGTCGATTGCATCTAGACGTCAAATTGAACTGCCACGAAGTATGAATAATACGATATGGAGCCAAATGAATGAAACAATACCAAGCCAAGTAACAATTGATGATGGTGCTTCATTTTCGTCTCGAATTTCAGGCATATCTTTTGTTTATTATTACTTGAATGCATAGGTGTTTCTAGGGTCGCAAAAATTTTCGTTTTTGTGAATTAAACATAAGGGTCCCCCTTTGTTTTTTCGAAAATTTTTGGCAAAACCATAAGAGGGGGGAGAAAAAAATTTTACATGTGCTATAAATGAACTTGTAGGTGGTCGCCCAAGGTTTGGTCATAAATCGGTTAAGCATGTGATTCAAAAGAAAGTTCGCTTATATCGTCCTGGTGCAAAAGCATTAAAGGAAATTCGCCAGTATCAAAACAGTGTGAACTTGCTGATCCCACGTGCACCATTCGTTCGCGTTGTCAAGCAAGTAATGAATGAAATCTGTGTCAAGACTTATAGAATCCAATTGAATGGAATTGCGGCACTTCAATCGGTATAAAGAGCAATGATGATTATGACTTTTCAATTACATTTTTAAGGCAGCCGAAGCTTACCTCGTTGCATTATTCGAAGCAGCAAATTTAGCGGCAATTCATGCCAAGAGAGTGACTCTTATGGTGAGCGATATACAGCTTGTGCGCCGAATTTTAACAATTTTCGGTGCTGGTTTTTAATATTATTTTTAACATGCAATCATGAAAGATTGGAACTACTTCGGCCCTTATCTTATACCCCGTTGAACGCGGTCTAAAATCGAAAAATTTAATTTTCGAAATTTTCTCAAAAATGACCCTATTAGGGGTAACTGTTATGCGGGAAACACAATAATAGTTTCAACGTGTTTCTCGTCAATTTTTATCCCTATATAGGTATTTTCAAAAATGTCTTGACGTTTTTACTTCGGCATTTTTATTCCTGTTAAGTTCGTCTCCCCCCAGGCATATTAGCTCCAAAATTTCGAAAAATAAAATTTTTCGATTTTAGACCACGTTCAAAATGGGGTATAAGAGTCGAAATAGCTCCCAGGGTTTTTTCATTGAGGGGGGGGGGGGACAAGATCCCGATTTTTTATTTTGATCAGAAACATAAGGGGGCTTTGGATTTTTTAAACTTTTTTTGGCCATGTACCCTCTGTACCCCTTCCTTCTCTACGGCCATGTGTATAGCTTGTAGTTTGATTGAATACGAAATTCTTTAAAAATTTGCATTTAACCTTTTTGGAAGGGTGGGGTGCCAAATGGTTTCTGTTAGCGACTTGGCATATGCCCAAAACATACATATCCAGTAGAGTGGTGGTCCTCCCCATCACCCAGGGAAATTTGGCACCCACCTGCCATTTTTGAAAACGTCCCCCCTATTTTTCACCAAAAATTGTTTAAAAAAGACTATTTTTGCCCAGAATGCGATTTTTAGCCAAAAATTCCATTTTTTAAAGTCATTTTCGCCACAAAAATGCGATTTTTGGGGTAAAGATGCCAATTTTCGCCAAAAAATGCTTATTGTAAAAGACTACTTCGTAATTTTACAAATTTTTCCACCCTAAAAGCAAAAATAAAAATGTCCCTCGCCTATGCCCCCTAATTGGCCATCCACCTCCTCACCCTCTCGTGCCAGTGTCCTTCCCCTACTGGATATGTATGACCCAAAATCGATTTTTCCGGCTCGAAATTTTTACAAAAAAAAAGTTTTCAAGAATTGAAATACTTTATTGATATATGTTTTATTTCGGAATTTTTGTGTATGTTTTGCTTTGATTATATATACATAGAATAAATTGTATTGAATTTCAATGGAAAGATGGAACATGATAAGACGATCACATGTCACAAAAATGAAAAAATCAAACAAAGACAATATACAGGGTGGACCAAAGTGGCTTTTTGCGATTTTTTGGGACCCAATGGCCTGTTTCTGAACTCGGAAAATGGAAAACGAAAAATTTCGGTATTTTTACATTTTTTTGAAAATTTCTGTTTTCCATAAAAAATGTGGAAAAACGGAAAATGGACTATCAAAATCCATAGTTCGTTTTCCATATGGGGGGGGGGGGAACGGACTATTGATTTTGATAGCCCATTTTCCTTTTTTCCACATTTTTTTAATGGAAAACGGAAATTTTCAAAAAAAATACATGTAAAAATACCGAAATTTTCCGTTTTCCATTTTCTGAGTTCAGCAAAAGGCCATAGATCGTATGGATTTTCTTTATAAAAGAATTTTTTTCACAAAAAGTGATGTTATACGAAATTGTCCGTCGTGATCTCAGGAACAACTTTGTAGAAAATCACGGTACTTTCCTGTTATCCCGCCCGTGCTGGGTGTATTGAAGTACCAAATGCTTGAATCAGGGCCAGGAAAGCGTTTTCATGCTCTGAAAATGTTTGCACTTTTTGTGAAAAAATTTCTGTATGAAGAAAACAATCCATACGATTTGGGTTCCAAAAAATCGCAAAAAGCCACTTTGTTGGCCTACTGTTTGCATAATTTATATATGTATAAATGTCAATAATGACATATATATCCGCTTATTTTCTCAATGACACTCGTTTGCGATTATTTTGTTTGTTCTTTTTTGACATTCACTTCCATTCATTTTTATATCATCATTTTAAAAGTTCGTTGTACAGTTTAAAAGGGAATTTTACGCACAACGCATACTATATAATCAAGTCGTTTGAGTTGTAGGCGCCAAATTTACGCATATTTTTTTGTTATTGATTTGTTTTTATGTAGAAATGTGCGAACTAAATGTCTGGCCGTGTTGTTAGGGAAAGCTAGATTTTATTGAAAATAAACACCTATGCACAGTAGTTTTAAAACAACTGAATAACGTTACAATTTATAGAGCTCCAATTTCGTAATAACGGGTTATTCAAGCCCACCCTGTATATACAGAGTGGGCCAAAAAAGTGGATTTTTTGGAGCCCGAAAATTTGTTGTCTCTAGGGGTAATTTATGTGGGGAATCGATTGCGTGCATTTCCGAATCCTGAAAATGCTTTCCTGGGCCTTTTTCAGGAAAAAATTGGGTTTTTGAAATTGCGAAAAACGACGAATTTCTCTTCGAAAACCCAATTTTTCCCTGAATCAGGGTCAGAGAAGTATTTTCAGGGTTCAGAAATGCACGCAATCGATTCCCCACATAAAATTACCCTTAGAGGGGTCATTTTTTAGAACAATACATTTTCTGGTCCCAAAAAATCCACTTTTTGTTGGCCCACCCTATATAAAAATTTGATTTTAGAAATTTAGTGTTTTAATTTAGTCTTATAAAACTATCTACAAAAATGGCAACTCACGAACGTATCTATTTGGACTATGCAGGTACTAATTTGACAACAAGTGAACAATTGGATGCCATAGTGACGAGTTTAAAGCAATTATCTCTCGCCAATCCTCATAGTCGACATTATTCGGGACAACTCACGGGTGATATTGTAGATGCCGCTAGAAGGAAGTATGTCTACTTATCTAAACAAGTACAGGTTGTTCTACAAAAAAAATCGCCATTTGGTCAATGACATTTTGAATTTTGGACATTTTTAGAAAAATTTTTGGTCAATTTGATGAAAACAGAGTCCGAAGGGACTCACTTTTTTGGGGTCCAAAGGACTCCGGACTCCCTGGGTCCGGGACCCAACTGGGATACCGGACGCAGGACCATGGGTCTTTGAGTTCCGGGACCCAAATGGGGTCCGGGGTCTTTTTGAAATGACTTTCTGCGGTTTAGAATTGAAAAAATATGATTGGGTCCAAGACCCAAAGGACCTCGGACCCAATGGTCCTGGGTCCGGGACTCACTTGGGTTCCGGACTCAAGGACCCATTTTGTCCCTGTGTCCCGGACCCATTTTCAACTCCTGATAAAAAATCATTAGAATTTTTTAAATTTTCAAAATTTTTCGAAAAAATCCCAAAAATTGGGCGGGATCAGGTCCGGGATTCCCGAGTTCGGGATCCCATCTACCCTATAAGCAAGACATTTAAGAAAAAATTTAAAATATTTAGAATACTTGAGTTCTTTGGCACTAGCTCGAAAGAATACTCTGTTATTTTTACTGGAAACACAACACATGCTTTAAAAACCGTGGTGGAAAATTTTGATTTCGGAACCAAACCAAATTTTGAAGATGAAGGGAAATGTGTCCAAACTGATCTAGAATATGCTTTAAGTACGATTTTTGTAAAAAAATTTTGAGTTGGAATCAATGGGGTAGCCAGCCTCCAAGAATGGGAGGGGAACCTTTTCAAACAAATTTTTTTACATTGGTCCATGTTTTTTTCGAAAAGTTTCCAAAAATTTGGGAAAAACATAATCGGGGACCAAGGCAATTTTTTGAGTTTAAAAAAATTTCAAAACTCGTCTTAATTCCCCTCATGATTTTTGAAAAATTTTTAATTTTTCCAGTGGCGGAAACCCGGGATGGTCCCTCATGAATGGAGGACCATTCCGGGTTTCCGCCACTGGTTGGAATAAATGATTTTAGACGGGCGTAGTACATTAATGACGTTTCGTGACGCGCATACTTCTGTTATTGGCCTTAGAGAAATTGCTAGTTGTGAACAAGTTATTATAACGGAATCAGAATCACTGGAAGAGTTTCTTCAGAGTAGAGAGAAGTTATCTCAAAATGGCGACTTACATGAATCGAATCAATCCAAGAATCTTTTTGTTATGACAGCAGCAAGTAATTTTTGTGGCCGGAAATATGATCTCTCAATGATCAATCGTCTTCAAAAAGGTAAAATTGCTTTTTTTCATTGGATAGATTTGAATTTATATTGGGTTGATCGAAAAATTCTGCGACTTTTTTTACATGATTTTTGGACTGGAAAATTTTTTTCTAAAAAGGATCTATATAACTTTGTACGAGGAATCGATTGTGCGCATTCTCTAAGCGTGAAAATCTTTTCAACTCGGATCATACATGGGCACGTAGAGGGGTTTGGCACTTTGATGAGGCGATCATAGGTGGGGGAGGGGACCCCCGATGAGGTAGTCCACCCATCACCTCATTAAATTCGGCTAAGATTTTGGTTACGCGTCATTTGAGGCCCCGACATTTGAGGCCTCGACATTTGAGGCTTAAAGGGGGCCCAAATTAGGGCCCTTTCTCCAAAAAAACTTTCTCAAGTGTTGGGCCTCAAATGTCGTGGCCTCAAATGTCCGGGCCTCAAATGTCGGGGCCTCAAAAGTCGGGGCCTCAAAAGTTGGGCCTCAAATGTTAAGCCTCAAATGCCCGGCCTCAAATGACGCGTAACCAAGATTTTAATAAAAAAAAGAACCTTTTTTTTAGTAGTCCTGACACCTAATTTTTATGGACCACCTCATATGTTCGGCGGGTCCATGCGGTGATTCCCCCCTCAATTTTGGGTCCAGTGGGTCAGGGGGAGACTCCCCCCTTGCCGACCTATGATTCCGATCGCCTCAAAAATTATACTATTCGCCTGAAAATTTGAGGTGATTCCCATCAATTTTCGGCTTTTTGAGTGAATCGATCAGGGGGGTCATACCCCCCGTTGCCCACGTATGACCCGGATTCAGGGAAATTATTGAAGCGAAAACAAGCAGGAGCTTATCTTGTAGTACGTTCGTGTTACCATTGTTGTAGATATTCGATCAGTCCAATATTTTAACAAAAAAAACCATACAGCTGCTGACATTTTTAGTACTTGGTTCGAATTGGGCCGTTTGTTTGGATGCCGCTGCTTGGGTTGGAAGTTCTCCATTAAAACTTGGTGATGACTGTCGGCCAGAATTTGTTGCATTTTCTTTTTATAAAATGTTTGGATTTCCAGTAGGGTGTTCATTTAAATAGTGAAGATGGATACTTGAAAATCTTCTGCGTGTCTCATTGAATCAGGAAAAAATGTAAAACCAGGCAAAGTTACATTTTTTGACAACTTTTTTGACATGCTTGAACACAGCCCAACCAAAAATTCGATTTTTATATGTTCCTCATGAACAAAAAACCCTCGTACAACATAAAATCAGCCGCTAAAACGTCGTCATTTTTGAATTTTATGTGATGCCAGGCTTTTCGACTCAATACATTTTTCCTTGATTCAATGTGAAGCTTAGAAGATTTTTGCGTACGAAAATCCATATTTTTGCGTACGAAAATGCCATTTTAGACTGGCTTGGCAGTTCTTTTGGTGCGAAATGATAGAGATTATTTGTTAAAGAAACGTTATTTTGGAGGTGGCACCATTAAATATGCTTTACTTGATCAATTCCAATTTGAATTTAAAGACCAGTTTTATAAAAGGTGAGAAGATTAATTCATCATCTTCCACCTTCTATAATGTACAAGATGTCCCCCAAAAAAATGGAATTGTCGATTTTTTCATGAATTTTGGACCCGAAAATTTTTTGACCCGTATAGGGGTAATTTGATGCGGGGAATCGATGAAACTGCTTGCCTGACCCTGATTTATGTAAAATAAGTTTGCACAGCGCAGTTAGATAGAGCACTGTTCTTTGATCTAAAGGTACAAGGTTCGAGTCCCGTGTGTGTATGTGGCTTTTTGGTGGAAAAAGGGTAAAAAATTTTTTTTAATGTCGACAAAAATTTCGGGCCCAAAATTCATGAAAAAAACACGAAAATTCCACTTTTTTGGGGGGACACCCTGTAAAAAAGCCTATTTAGATTCGAAGAGGGTACATTAAATTTTGGTTCAATAGTGACATTGCGACATGGATTTGATGATCTCGAACGTTTTGGTAACTAATCTTAGTTATTATTAACAGCTTCATCGTTTTAGGGGGCATTAAGAAGATCCAAGAACACTGTATGCAACTTGCTGAAAGGGCTTATAGAATGTTGACAACAAAAAAGCATGCCAATGGCCAGCCTTTAGCAGTGATTTATGGCGCTGGTTGGAAACACATTAATACCCCTAGTCTTATGTCTAATCAAGCGCCTACGGTAGCATTCAACTTATTGAGAGATGATGGGTCTTTTGTTGGTTTTCTTGAGGCAAGACCAATTTTGGGAGCTATTGTGAATCAGGGAGGTCATCCCAGGGTCAAAAATCGAAATTTTTTTTAAAAATGACATATTTAAGGATAATTTTATGCTGAAAATCGATTGCGCGCATTCCCGAAGCGTGAAAACCTTTGTTTGACCCTTAAAAATTGAAGAAAAATACGTATTTTTACCCATATTTTCACATTTAAAAATACGTATTTTACAATTTTTAAGGGTGAAACAAAGATTTTCACGCTTCGGGAATGCGCGCAATCGATTTTTCGCATAAAATTACCCCTAAAGATGTCATTTTAAAAAAATTTTAGAAATTTTTTTTTCGATTTTTGACCCTGGGGTGACCCCCGATCCACAATAGCTCCAAATTTTGTTTATATCTTTCTAAAATTGCATATTTAGGTAGAAAAGATGTGCGACTTGTTTGGAATCGAATTACGCACTGGTTGTTTCTGCAACATTGGGGCGTGTGCCTCGTATTTGAGTCTCGATTCAGCGATGCTAGAAAAATATTTTTTGGTAAGATAGTCTTTCAAAAACTAGTTCGAAGCAGAGGAAGGCGCACTTTTCGAAAAATTTTTTTGAAAATGACCATTTTTGGGGGGTAATTTTATGCGCTAAATTCAAAAATCGCACTCCCGAAGGCTGAAAATGCTAGTTTTATTTTTCTATGCATCCCTGCGTGGTCGTATTGACGGGAAACTATGCATCCCTGCGTGGTCGTATTGAAGGGAAACTACATCCCCCGAAACATGTTTTTCAATTTTTGTGAACTTGATTAGACATATGTGAACTTGATGTGTCTCATCATATTTTTTAGAGCACAAGAAGCATTTTGAGCCTTCGGAAGTGCGATTTTTGAATTCAGCGCATAACATTACTCCTAAAATGGTCATTTTCAAAAAAAATTTTTTCGAAAAATGCGTCCTCTGTTCCGAACTAGTACCAAAAAATGTACTAAAATATTATTTAGATGGGAAAAAGTTGTGGCGACGAAACAGACTTGATTGATGGAAAACCTATTGGCGCCGTACGAATCTCTTTAGGACGTTTGACAACTCAAAAAGCAAGTGAAAAAAAAATAATTTAAAAAAAAATTTTAGGATTTGGATGTTTTTGAAACCATGCTAGACTGTTGTTTTTTGTCATCTAAACCGGCCAGAGGAATTAGCTCGAATACAAGGCTGCAATCTAATTTTGCACGTCTCAGCAATATCTTTGTTTATCCTGTCAAATCGTGTGCTCCAATTGTACCAAAAAGGTATGTCTGAAAATTTTGAAATTCCATACGATCTTTTATAAAGGTGAACGCTCTAGCAGTCTCGAAACGGGTTGAATGTGTCTGAACACTGACACGAAAATCCTGAATTTTACATTTTTTTAAATACGCTTAATTATTGGATGTATTGAAGAAAAAAAACAACGATGGCATTCTTTATAGCTCGGCGAGACGAACAAAACGACATCAAATTTATTCAATTTGATCATCGTTTTGGGTTATTGAAACGAAAACTCTGATTCAGGGTAGGAAGTATAAGAACATGTAAAATAAGGTCGCATAGCGCAGTTGGATAGAGTACCGTTCTTTAATCTAAAGGTACAAAACCCTGATTCAGGGTAGGGGTATAAGAACATAAAAATAAAGATTCGTCAAAAATTAAAAAATTCGAGGTCGCATAGCGCAGTTGGATAGAGTACTATTCTTTAATCTAAAGGTACAAAACCCTGATTCAAGGTTTTCGTGTCAATGTTCATGGCTAGCGTCTCGAAATAGTTGAATTTCGAGACGGCTAGCGCCTCAAATTCATTTCGAGACTGCTAGCGTTCACCCTAATGGCTTACTAAATTTTTTGCTTTTATAGATGGAAAATTTCAAACAATGGGTTACTCTATGACCGCAACTGGATGATTGTTTCGGCAAATGGTACTCCAATGACACAAAAACGATACCCTGCCTTATGCAGCATTGTTACCGAAGTACAGGGTGTTTTAAAAAACCGGAATTTAGGCGATTTTTCATATTTTTTCGATACGAATTTTTTTAAATGACCCTATTTGGGCTAATTTTATGCGGGGAATCGATTGCGCGAATTCCCGAAGCTTGAAAACGCTTCCTGATTCAGGGAAATAGATGTGTGTATTGAAGCGAAAATCGAGAAATTTTGGGTTTCCTGCCTCAAAATCATCATCCTGGGGGTAATTTTATGCGGGGAATCGATTGCGCGTATTCCCGAAGCTTAAAAATGCTTCCTTGACCCTGATTCAGGGAAGTTAGTACATGTTCGATTTTCCTAATAGCCACTGAATCTTGCGCAGAACACCAGTGATAAAACATCTAAAACGTGTCTACTTTTTCTAGATTGCTCAAAATCAGCTTGTATTAAAAGACCGCAATAGCAATCGTAAACCTTGTGTTTTACCATTATCCCAGAATGATTCAAACGTCTCGGAGAAAATTGTTTGTGTCAATAGGTGAATGAATTCCATTATAGGGTGAGCCAAAAAAGAAACCGTACTTTTGCGTTTTTTGGTGAAAAATTTTCAAACTTCTTTTTCAAAAATCACCTATAAGGGATATTTTCATGCGAGAAATCGATTGCACGCTTTCTCGCATGAAAATACCCCTTATAGGTGATTTTTGAAAAAAAAATTTTTTGCCAAAAAATTCAAAAGTACGATTTTTTTTTTTGGCTTATCTTGTAGAATGTTTTCGAAATGATTCATCATTTTATGCATTATAGTTTGAACACAATAGATTGTGGTAACAATGTATCAGATTGGCTCAAAGAGCTCCACCCTTCTTTGGCAGACGGAGCACGATTAGTTCAAATACGGGATGACGAAAAAAGGTTGTATGGGTTAACAGGTCGCTTGAATGAAAAAAGGTTGAGACGTACAGATGTTTTAGATTCTTATGATTCACTAAATGGAGAACTTGAGAAATCTGACTCCAACCAAAACTTTAGCAATCAAGCAGACTTTCTTCTTATCTGTAAAAGATCGGTTGAGGCTATAGCCGAACGAGTTGGGTTGGACCCAGAAACAGTGATGAAAAGATTTCGTCCAAATTTTGTTCTTGAACATGCGGGAGACCCATTTGATGAAGACCATTTTAAACAACTATTCATTGGAAGTGCCAAGTTTGAGGTAAATTTTGAAACATGAATCAGGGTTTTCGTTTCAATAACCCAAAACAATTTTCAAATTGGATAATTTTGGTGTCATGTTATTCGTCTCGAGTTATATAAAAATGACAAAGATTGTTTTTTAATGAAAATTTTAAAAATCGGTGTGAAAATTGATTTTTATCATTTTCGTTTCAATACACATAGATCAAAATTCAAATGGTGTCAATCCTTCGCTTCAATATACAAACTCGTTTAAATTGAAAACGCTTCCCTGACCCTGATTCAGGGAAATGAATGTTTTATATTGACGCGAAAATCGAAAAATTTTAGATTATCCTGCCACAAAATCATCTTCCTGGGGGTAATTTGATGCGGGGAAACGATTGTATGCATTTCCGAAACTTGAAAACGCTTTCCTGACCCTGATTCAGGAAAATTATTACATGTTCGATTTTCACTTCACACTTTTATTTCCCTGAATCAGGGTCAAGGAACCATTTTCAAGATTCAGGAATGATTCACAAATTACCCCCAGAAATATGATTTTGAGGGAGAAATATCAAAATTGTTCGATTTTCGCTTCAATACACACATCTATTTCCCTGAATCAAGGCCAATTAAAAAATTCTGTTCAAAACTGGCCGGCTCCTTTAAAGCCATATCTGAACCTCATAAATTTTGAAATTGCTTTTAGGTGGTTGGAAAATGCACTCGCTGTCAAATGATTTGCATTGATCAGGAGACAGGGGAGAAAGACCCCAATATTTTGATTGCCCTTCGAGATATCAGACTTGGTGATAAGGTACTTTTTAAGTCTTAAACAATCAGATTATGTATCACATTTTTGTAGCGTCTTAAATGTTAAATGTCACAATTTTAGATGACTTTTGGAGTCTATCTCAAGCATGCCCCGACAACAATCGAACAAGACATAGTTGTTGGGAATGCTGTTAAGATTGTTAGGAATTAATTTATTCAAATTTTGGAGGCTACTTTTCGGCTCTTATACCAACATTGAACGTGGGATCTAAAATCGAAAATTTTATTTTTCGAAATTTTCTCAAAAACCACCCTATAGGGCTAATTCGAGGCGGGTAATCGATTGCTCGCATTCCTGAAGCTTAAAAATGGTTCTCTGACCGTGATTCAGGGGGGAAAAATGCGAAAAATGATCATTTTCGCTTCAAAAACAATATTTTTTCTGAATCAGGGAAGCATTTTCAAGCTTCGGGAATGCAATAATCGATTCCCCACATAAAATTACCCCTAATATGGTGATTTTGGAGAAAATGTATAAAAATCAAATTTTTCGATTTTAGACCATGTTCACTGGGGTATAAGAGCCGAAGTAGCTCCAAACGTTTATTTGTTATGTAGTATATAAATATTTATAAAAAGGCAAGATATTACAAAAAATATTCTATAAGACCCGTATTATGGCAAGGATAGAGAGAGAAAAAGGAGACTAGAAAAAAGGTACCGGTGAAAAAAGTATTGGGTTGATCCAAAAGCTTTGGAAGAAAGTCAACATTTCGATTTTCGCTTCAAAACACTCATTCCCTGAATCAGGGTCAGAGAAGCGTTTGAATTTTGACCCGAATTTTTGTCTAAAAATGACCCCCTATAAGGAAAATTTTATGTGAGGAGATTGATTGCGCTCATTTCCGAAGCTTGAAAACTCTTTCCTGACGCTGATTCAGGGAAATTAGTACATGTTGATTTTCACTTCAATACACACTCTTATTTCTCTGCATCAGAGTCAAGGAAGCATTTTCAAGATTCGGGAATGCGCGCAATCATAATTCACCCGCATGAAATTACCCCCCAGAAATATGATTTTGAGGGAGAAATTTAAAAAATTTTCGATTTTCGCTTCAATACACACATCTGTTTCCTTAAATCAGGAAAGCGTTTTCAAGCTTCGGGAATGCAAACGATTAAAAATTAGCCCAAGTAGGGTCATTTTTGAAGAAAAAATTTCGGGTCGAAAAAACATGAAAAAATCACCCAAATTCAGGGTTTTTATATATATACTGTACTACAAAAAAATTGAGCGAAAAATGCCGAAATTCGATGTATTTTTTGAGCGAAAAAAATAGCCAAAAAATAGAATTCTTGTCACAGAATGGAATTTTTGCCAAAAATCAAATTTTAGTCAAAAAATCGAATTTTGGCTTTATGATACAACACCATGAGAAAAAAATAAAAGTCAAATCCTGAAGAAGAAAGTTGAAAAATAGTGAGTTGGATTAGGAGAAAAACTAGGAAAAGTCAAAAATCATTGTATTAATACATTATTACAAACAATGCTTAGCCAAACAGACGGTTAATGCTCCAACAAAAATGTCAATAATGGCCCCAGCCAATGCACCACAAGCCATGTAAAAACTATAGCCAATTTCTCCTCGATCTTTTACGCTACTGAACTGTTTATAGTTGATATCTAAAATATACAGGATGTATAAAAAACCGGAATTTTGGCGATTTTTTCATGTTTTTTTCGATCCGAAATTTTTTTCAAAAATAACCCTATTAGGGCTAATTTTATGCGAAGAATAATAGATTGCGCGTATCTCCAGCGTTTTCAAGCTTTGGAAATGCGCGCAATCGATTCCTCGCACAAAATTAGCCCAAATAGGGTTATTTGTGAAAATTTCGGGTCAAAAAAACAGATTGGAATGTGGTGGATCTCGTCAGAGATCACTTTGTGAATTTTTAAATATTGTTATTTGTGGCGTCGGCCGATCCTTTGTGGAATTCGCTCCTATGCAAATGTTGTTGTTCGAAAGGGAGAAAATTTTTCTTCGTAGATATATTGAAAGTTGATGGCTTTCTACAGGGTGAAGCAAAAAAGAGATTTTTGTGCGATTTTTTCAAAAAATCTCAAGTTTTTTACCAAAATGGCTCTATAGAGAGATTGTTCTATGCAAAAAATCGATTGCACGCATTTCCAGCCCGTAAAAACGCTCTCCCTGACCCGGAATTAGCCTCTTTTTTGCAAAAAATTGAAAAATCGATCGAAAATTTGGGTAATTTTTTGAAAAAATCTCAAAAATCTTTTTTTATTGCGCCACCCTGTAGAAAGCCATCAACTTTTGGAGTTCAATATATAAAAGTTTTCGAAGTTTTCTGGACAGACACACAAACACCACACTTTTTTAATAGAGGATTACCTAGCTGAGATTCATGTTTGGCCCAAAATAGTATAATTGCTACGGCAAGGCAAATAGAAATAGTGACAGCAAGACCAGTTAGTGGATGAATGATATATTTTTTGCAACAGCAAGCACAGAAAGTCACGAAATTCCATATCAACGCTGCTATTTGAAGAAGCACTGCCAAACATATAGCTATAATGACAACCTTTCCCCATGTTGCTATGTTCTTCCATTCACCTTTAAAATTTAAAAAATCATCAAGGATATAAAAAGTACAGGGTGTATAAGAAAAAATCGGAATTTAGACGATTTTTTCATGTTTTCGACCCGAAATTTTTTCAAAAATGGCTCTAATAGGGCTAAACGCTTCCCTAACCCTGTTTCAGAGAAAGAAGTGTTTTGTATTGAAGCAAAAATCGAAAAATTTTGAGTTTCCTGCTTCAAAATCATCTTTCTAGGGCGAGGATTTTATGCGAGGAATCGATTGTGCGCATTCCCGAATCTTAAAAATGCTTTCTTGACCCTGATTTAGGGAAATAAAAGTGCATTGAAACGAAAATTGAACATGTACTAATAATTTTCCTGAATCAGGAAAGCATTTTCAAGCTTCGGAAATCGCGCAATCGATTTCCGCATAAAATTAACCCCAGGAAGATGATTTTGAGGCAGGAAATTCAAAATTTTTCGATTTTCACTTCAATACAAAACATTTATTTTTCTGAATCAGGGTCAGGGAAAAGCGTTTTCAAGCTTCGAAAATGCGCGCAATCGATTCTTCGCATAAAATTAGTCCGAATGGGGTCATTTTTGAAAAAAATTTCGGCTCGAAAAACCATGAAAAAATCGCCCAAATTCCCAAAATCGGGAAATTTTTTCGTATGGAAACGGGAAAATTTGGTCATTTTTGGTGAAAAAATGTCAAAATTGAGACTTTTTTTTATTGAAAATTTTGGTGAAATGCTTGAGCTAAAGCATAAAATTAACGCCGCAGGCGAAATTTAAAAAAATTTTCCCACCAACTCTTTTTTTGAATCAACAAAAAAACACCTACAATTTTTATCTGAAGATTGTGGTGAATTAGTGAAATTGCATGCAAAATTAAATAAGCCAGAACTATTTAAATTAAAATTCAGATTGTTGGCATTAGTCGCAGTTTCGTTTTTGAATTGATTCCATCCTAAAAAAACTCATTTGATATAAAGGGGGGGGGGCAAAAGTTCGGGGACAGACCGACAAAAGTTTGGGGACACTACTCATGTCTGCCCAATGGAATGATGTCACCCTCCCTAAATTCGTCGTAACGAGTCAAAAATTAGGTACAACTTAGTATTTGAGACCCGAAAACCAGTTTTTTCCTCATTTATTTCGTTAACAAATTAAGAAATTTTCGTAAAATTAACGAATTTATTCAGCAAAAATTACGAAGTTGTTAAATCTCTTTCAGTTTTTTAATATTTTATAACCATTTTCCTATGACTAATTTCGTATTTGAGGCCGAAAAGTCATTTTTTGCAAAAACAACCTCGTAAATCGATCACCTCACCCTGGGTGCGTGAACATGACACTACCCCTGTCGGATTTTGCGTTTTTTATATTAAAAACACCGAAAAACGCAAAATCCGACAGTGATAGTGTCCCCAAATTTTTGTCGGTCTATCCTAAAATATTGTCAGGTGTCCCTGAACTTTTGGACGTTTTCTCCCGAAGAAATGCTTGTTTTTAAGCTGAAAATGCATAGGAAACGACAAGTTTTGGTGAAAAAAATGAAAAATTTGAGATAGTTTTAGTGAAAATTTGGTCATTTTTGGTGAAAAAAATGTCAAAATTGGGACTTTTTTTTTGTTGAAAATTGGAGAATTTTGGTGAAATACTTGAGCTAAAGCATAAAACTTTTGCCCCCCCTGATATTTGTCAAATTTCTTGATTCGCTTACCTGGAGTAGCAATAGAAGTTATGGTCAAGGCAAGCGCCACCAGCATCACCGATCCATAAATGATTTGACCAAGTGCGGATAGACACATGATTTAGATTCGAAACTACTATAAATTAATGTTAAAAAGAGAAGACAAAATCGATGCTCGACAAGTGAAAAAATAATAAAGGAATGTCACTCGCTGAGTAAATTTTCAATTTATGTATGAGCTATTGTTTTTCCCCCTAGTATGTATGAGCTTTTTTCTCCTAGTATGCGAACAGTCGTCCACCAACACACGCACCTACAATGAAATATGTCGAAAACGATTGAAAGCTTTAATATGCGAACGGGAATGTGGCTTTCTTCTTGCCTTATCGCTCGGTGGTCGCTAACCAGGCATTCTCGTTTTTCTCAACAAACATTGCCTTTTAAATAAAAGTTATTCGGCGAGTGATTCATTCACTTTCATGTTTGTCGTGGTTACCTGCGCGACAAGCAGATAAGAGAGGTTTAATTTCATCGCAGAAGTGGAGCCTCACGGACAACTCGCGTCAGTTTATTTCCTCGTTTATCATCAACTCTTTGTCTTTTGCTTCGCGCCGCATTTTCTGTATGAATAATAAAATCGTTTTTGATAAGAACACGTCATGATGTTAGCAAGAAGTGACGAATATAAAGCTATTAAATTAAAGAGATGGGTAAGAAGGGCGTGTATTTCTGGTATTTGTGAGAAGAAATGTCAGAGAGGTGATAAAAAAAGACGATCCTTGGACTTTTGGCAACACCAAAAGTCCAAGGATCGTCGCAGAATAACAATTCCATAAATTAGCACGATAAGGCACCATTTATACTTGCCGCAAGACGCGCGCGTCTTACGGCAAGTATAAATGGTGCCTAAAGCGGCTGAGAATATTGATTTCCTTTTAGCTTTTTGCCGACCCATGTTCTAGCGATATCTTTAAACGGACGATATTTCGGCCCACACGTACTAAAAAACGAGAATTAACACAAAAAATCTAAAAAACCTATCCAATTCTGCTGCACAAAATTCAACAGCCGAAACCACATGTTCTATCGGGACATAAGGAAGAAGGAGGAATCGTTGAAGATCTAGGTGAACAGGTCCTTTCTCTTTATCGATGGCGGCAAATCCAAGTTCTTCAATTTTATGTAACAATGCCTAAAAAAGTGGCGTTGCCAAAAGCTCTAGCGCTCATTTCCGAGCCATGAAAATGCTACTCTGATCCTGATTCAGGAATAGGGTACTCCCTAGACCTCTATAATCCAAAATACCGGCCTGAGTGACAGTATACCTCCTTAGTGAACTTTTAACCGAAAATAACACCGCGAATCGATTCAGCGGGTCGAAAAACCCCCAGAAACACTTTATTACCTTTCCAGTACTTGATCCTACGAAAATCAATTTTTTTTTGCAAAAATTCTATTTTTGCTGCTTTTTGACCTTTTTCAAAAAAAGTGATTCAGATGTGAATCACGCTTTCGATACTGGAAAAATGATATCATGCTCATAAAGTAAGTGTGTTACATGATAACACATAAAAAAGAAATTTATAACTGTTGATTATTTGGTCTTTTATGACTTGCGACTAACAATAATTACCCTTGTTTTCTTGCAGAATTATATATATAACAAGGTTGTGTGTAACAATGCAGTAAAAATAGTTGATGTTTATGAAATGGTATGACTTCAATCAAGGACAAATTTGAACACGGAGTGTTCAAATTTCTAACAAGGGAACTGTCAGACTGGAAAGATGCGAATTTTTTTCAAAACTAGCTAAAACTGTTCCTTATGGTCTAAAATGGCGGGGAAAAATCGAGAAAAGTGCAATAGAGGCTTCCCCGAAGATATAGAGTCCTCAGGGGTCGATTGTTGTACTTGATTAGTGACAAGAAATCGAAAAATAGCGTTTCTGAAGGAAATGGGGGGCTCGAAAAACACCTTTATCGGGCTTGTTTTTTCGCAAAAATTTCATATTTCACCGTTTTTGACTATGCCCAACAATTTCTAAGCGTTTTTGGGATGATTTGAAAAATTTCAAAAAATCTACTTTTTTGACCCCTAGGGCCTAGATGTATTGACGCGAAAATCGAAAATTTTTCTTTTTTCGCCCTGAAAGAATCGAAGCATTTTCAAGAATAAGGAATGCGTGCAATCGATTCCCCACATAAATTACCCCAAAAAGATCATTTTCAGGCAAAAAATCTAAAAATTTTCGATTTTCGCTTCAATATACACACTTCGATTCTCTGATTCAGGGCCAGGGAAGTGTTGGAAATGCGCGAAATCGATTCCCCGTATAAAATTAGCCCTAATAGGATCATTTAAAAAAAATTTTTGGTCGAAAAAACATGAAAAAATCGCCCAAATTCCGGTTTTTTCGATCCTTTTTTCTTTACACTTTTATGCGCCCAGCTTTTTGGAATCACGTCATGAAACAGCGTTTACATGCTTGATAGAAATGGGATTTTGCCTACATAGCAGTAGCTCGACGAGACGTACAAAACGACACCAAATTTATCCAATTTGATAATTGTGTTGGATTATTGAAACGAAAACTCTGATTCAGGGTTTTCGTTTCAATAACCCAAAACAATTATCAAATTGGATAAATTTGGTGTCGTTTGTATTCGTCTCGTCGAGAGTTTTATTTCGTCTGGTCGAAACAGCGTTTACATGCTTGCTAGAAATGGGATTTTGCCTACAAATTCCTGGACTTTTCCAGGCTTATCGGCATCTTGGAAAATCCAGTAAAATCTCAGCTCATCTTAATCCTTGTCTATCTGTATCAATTTTTTATTCGAATTAATAAAAAAAAAAAAAAAACAGCAAAAGGATATAGCGCAAAAACGCTCGAAATCACACACGCCTAAACAAAAACAAAATAGAAATCTCGTTAAAAATGGATTATTCGAAAAGAAAATTCGATGAATAAGCCCATCACACACCATGTTCATTATATGGAAAAAATTTTTCACCGACAACTCAAAAAAAAATTGTACAGAATTATAGAAGAGACTTTCCTGAACAACATAGTGAAGACCGTTTTAAAATCTTATCGTTCATTTTTGAGCTAGTAGCCTGACAAGATAGCACTAAATCTTCAAAAAAACATAAGGGGGACCCTTATGATCGAAAATTTGACAGAAAAATTTTTTTCTAAAAAATGACCCTATTACCCCTAATTTTATGCGGGGAATCGATTGCGCGCATTCCCGAATCTTGAAAACGCTTCCCTGACCCTGATTCAGGGAAACG
>OZJO01025643.1:0-26062 GCA_900406225.1 Acrobeloides nanus | reverse complement strand
ATTTTTGAATTTTTGGCATCAAGGTCACATTTTTAATCTCTCCATATCCAAAACTTTTCTATCCATAACCAATGGAGCGAATGAGAGTAAATCCATTGTGAAGTAAACAAGAGTAGTCCATTGTGAAGTGGATAAGGAATCAGCCAGTACGATCTGGCAAGTTAAGCAACGTTGGGCCCGCAGGTTCGATCCCTCGTGGGTAAAAAAATTTTTTGCTCCATTTGTTTACAAAAAAATGTTTTTTGAAAATCAAAAGTTTTACCCACAAGGGGTCGAGCCTGCGGGCCCAATGTTGCTTAACTTGCCAGATCGGACGGGCCACAGAGAGCAAAAAAACAGACATGGGTCAAAATTAAAAAAATTCACCAATCGACTCAGCTCGCCAAGAGCTTCAAAACAAGTACCATATCATGGGGATTTGGGGGTTTACCCAATGGCCGAGTGGGTAAAATGACTGAATTACACTTTTTAAGGTGCGGGTTCGAATCCCGGCTCAAATTTAAAGCTGTCCAATTTTCATGAAAATTTTTGCATATTTCTATTTTACTCTCTAAAACACTTGCAATCATCTTTTAGTTATTAGTCACTTGCTGGAGCTATATAGAAGTGATTTTAATTTACTAAACTTTAAATTCGGATTGAGATTCGAATCCATCCCCATAGGAGTGAAAGCCGAGCACGTAAGCCACTCGGCCATGGGGAAAACCTAAACCCCCATGATATGGTACTCGTTTTGAAGCTCTTGGCAAGCTGAGAGACGCCGCGTGAGGACGTTTTACGATCCCTCCCCCTACCCATCTATGTATATGGGGCTTATAATCCAACCCGTGGCTAACTATACAAACTATTCCTTGAATAAAAATCATTACTTGTAAAACCTGCCTAGCAAGAAATCTCTCATCAAAACCATTGCCCACGGTTTTGATGAGATTGCTCAATCCCCTTACAAACATCCGATACATTGGCAACAAAAACCAGTTGTTAAACAAAACGTTTACGCCTATCAGCAAATAACACAACACGATTTGACATCTTTTGCGGCTTTTCAGCTCACTCGATGACATGATTTTATTGCTTGGAAATCAGTTTTACGAAAATTAAAAATCAGTCAAAAAGTGAAAAATTCATCAAAAATTGAAAAATTCGTCAAAACGCACACAAAAAATTAATAACCCCGCCAAAATGGGCACTAGGCCCCTCGTTACGGGCGCTCGTTACGGGCTCTCGTTACCGAGCACACTCATCACGGCTACTCGTTACGGCCTCTTTTTACAGAATCCGCTTGTTACGGCCTGCCAGGGGCGTGCTAGGATTTCAAAAATGGGGGAGGGGGAAATCATAAACAACTTTTTTCAATTTTTTATGAAAAAAATTTAATTCTTAAAATTAATCGAGTTCAGAGGCCCGTAACGAGAGGCAGTAACGAATGGCCGTGAATTCGCGTCGTAACGAGGGGCCTAGTGTCCCAAAATGAATGATCACATCCAATGAAAAAAGTTCCACAATGTTAACCTTGAACTAACCAAAATTAATAGAAAAATTAAGAGAAAAGTTTGCACCATGACGAAGAAAATTATAAAATTAAGTCATTTCATGAAGAAAGTACCGGAAAATTCAATATTCTTTTTTCTTTGAAATGACCTAAAAAAAGTTTATTGTTCTGTGCTGAAGTGCCTTTTAAAAGGTGTAGCGAGAATAATTATACTGGGCGAGATAGCGCGAAAAAAGTTGCTGAAAAAACTTGAAAATGAAAACAGTGATTTGTCCAGATAGTGAAAATGGACTCTGTTCTCGAAGTCCCGGTCTACAATTTGAGCAGGGTACGGCGTTCAAAAAATCCGAAAAAGTGAAGGCAAGGGACAAAATTTAGAAAAAAATTTCACCAATAGACTCAGCTAGCAGAGCGCTTCAAAACGAGTACCATATCATGGGCTTGACCCATGGCCGAGTGGCTAAAGCGCTCTGCATTAACTCATAGGACACGGGTTCAATCCCGCACCCAGAAGTCATTTTTCAAAAGTCATAAAATTTTTTGCATATTTATATTTTTATGTGGGGAACACGATGGCGCTATTATTTTTCCGTGAAAATTTTTGGAAAAATTAGAAAAATCGAAAAAAAATTTGAATTTGTTGTGAAAAATCAAATTTGTAAATCGACTTTTTTCGAAAATTTGACCCTTCTTTCACTTTTTTTCGAATTTTTCGTACGTCGTGAGGATTTAATTTAGCCAGGACGGTCCTATGCCCCAGCTCAACGGTCTCGTCCCGGTCGATTTTTCCGACCCGGGTCCATTTTCGCTCTCTGAATGATCAGCATTTTTATTGCTAATCAAAGGGCTATCGAATGTCACTCAAACCACATAACATACGCAAACTCTCTCCAAAATCACGGCAAATCCACCTTCAGGAACAAGTGTTTTACAACATAGGAACAAGTGAAAACTTACACACAGGACTTATGTTAAACCACCGAACAAAATCTGCACATATCCATCAATCATCTAATGTCGTTGATAGGATACTCTACTCGGCTCACGACGGTCCAAAATGAAAAAAATGGGATGGGCGAAATTTTAAGGAAGATTAACATTATTCGATTCAACTTATCGAAATGAGTAAAACGAGGTATATATTGTTCACAAATGAAAACTCACATGGCCGAGTGGTTAGTGTGACAAATTTGCAGTTTATAGGTGGCGGGTTCGAATCCCGGCCCGAAATTAAAGTTGTCCAAATTCCTTGAAAAATTTTGCATATCTCTATTTTGGCTTCTAAAACACATTGCAATCATTTATGGTCATTAATAATCGCTGAAGCTGTATAGTAAGTTAGGTTTTATAAACTTTAATAACGCCATTACCATACAGCTCCATCAAGCGTTTAATGGCTAAAAAATGATTGCAAAGTGTTTTAGAAACCAAAATAAAAATCTGCAAAATTTTTCATGGAATTTGGAAACTTTAAATTCGAAACGGGGTTCGAACCCTCGACCTATAAACTGCAAAACTGTCACACTAACCACTCGGCCATGGAGTTCAATGTATACAATATGGTACTAGTTTTACTCGCCTCGATGAGCTGAATCGAGTAATGTTAACCGTTTTTAAAATTTCGTCCATCTATCATTTTTTCATTTTGCACCACCATGAGCTGCTAATGGACCAAATTCCGATGGATATATAAGACAAAAGAAGACAGGTCAACGACAGGAACACCCATTCCACTCGAGTTCGGAAGTTGTAGTGGAGAGGCAGCACTTGCAAGTGAATTTATGGCCATATTGCAACAAATGTGGCTAATGGATAGTGGCACTTACAGCCGTATAAGAAAAATAAACAACTAGAGCAATCGAGCTGTGAAGAAATGTGGAGTAAAGTGATTGGGATCTAAAGATGTGATAAGAAAGAAATTTGAATAATGGATATACAGGGTGTATAAAAAACTGGATTTGGACGATTTTTTCATTTTTTTCGAAATTTTTTTCAAAAATGACCCTATTGGGACTAATTTTTTGTCCTTAAAAATGCCATTCAAAACTTCAACATAAGAAAAAAGGACCTCAAAAAATTTTTTTCGAAAATTTTTTTTTCAAATTCGAAAAGAGCATGGTCGATTTGGGTCATCTAAAAAATTCACGAAAAAGGGATTGATATTTGTTGACGTACAGCGTTTTTAAGATAAATACCTTTTGAGGCAAAATCAAATCGACGCAGGTGGGATTCGAGCCCGAGACCTTTAGACTCGAATTCGGGAGAACTACCACTGAGCCAATTTCACTTTGAAGTTCGGACTTTTAATTTTGTTTATAATTTCAGTAAAAAATCCTTTTTTAATGATTTTTTATAGGTAACCCAAATATCGACGATGCTCTTTCAGAAGCTGAAAAAATTTTTAAGTAAAAATTAAACAAGCTTGTCGTTTCTTGCTAATTTTAGACCGGAAAAATTCGTGCCGATTTTTATTTACAATTACTTAAGGATCTATAAATTGTCTTCACTCCTGTTTGGATTAGCTCTCTAAGCGTATAAAATGTTTATGGCTAATTATGTGAAAACTCCTCGGCTAATTCACCCATTAACCGACAAGAATGGGTGTCATTTTTCATCGACATTATCTTATTCGGTTTAAGGCTACGGGATTGGTTTGAGATTTTGTGAATGGTTAGGATATAAAATTAAACTTGGTGTTATGGCAAGATTCCAAAAAAACTAGGCGCTTATGGCCTAATGGCTAGGACGCTGTCTACTCATGTTATTGTCGCGAGTTCGATCCAACCAGGGTCGAAATTTTTACTTTAGCGAATCATAAAAGCTGTAAAAGCAAATCCCTTGAAAATTTTGTCCTTATTAGTTTTTGAATAAAAAATTTTCTGAGACATTTGGCGCTGGTTCAAACCCCGTCGGAGTCGAATTGTTTTTATATCATAAGTAGTATATTTGGATGATTTTTGGTACTTTGGTACTCGACTTGCTCATAAAACTTCATCCTAAATCGCAGAAAAAATAGCGGGAACTTAATTACCAATCAAGAGAAAAAACTTTCCTTCTCTTTTATAATCAAAAGTGCCGCAAAAAACCAAACAAAAGTGCTCACCGCAGATTTTTATTACCGAGCAGTCAATGATTTAAAAAAGGAAAAAATCCATCGGATCATAAGAGTGTGGGAAAGCCACAAAAAAGCGTTCCGCCATGTACGCGTCAGTCAATTCGACGTCCCCGAACACCTTTTGAAGCTATTGTGGATCAGAGGGGGTCAAAGGAGAGACCTTGGTGAATGGGAAAAATATAACGGATTGTAAACTTGTGGTGAATGCGTAAAAATCTATGGAGATATTGTGGATCAGAGGGGGTCACCTCAGGGTCAAAAATCGAAAAAAAAATTTTCTACGATTTTTAAAAAATGACATATTTAGGGGTAATTTTATGCAAAGAATCGATTACGCGCATTCTCGAAGCGTGAAAACCTTGTTTGACCCTCAAAAATCATTGCCCTGATTCAGGGTAGCGTGTTGAAGCGAAAATGAAAAAAATTCTGATTTTGATCGGATATCCGACTACCTAGAGTTTTTCCATGCGTATATAATATACAAATTACAATTGACCACTTTAGGGGCCAGGGAAGCGTGTTCACGTTTCGAAAACATGCGCAATCGATTTCTCGCAAAGAAAACCCTTAGGTAGTCGAATATTCGATCAAAATCCTAATTTTTTTCATTTTCGCTTCAACACGCTACCCTGAATCAGGGTCAAGGAAGCGTTTTCACGCTTCGGAAGTGCGCGCAATCGATTCTCTGCATCAAAGTACCCCCTATTGGGTTCATTTTTAGAAAATTTTTTTCAAAATTCATGAAAAAATTACGAAAATTCCACTTTTTTGGGACACCCTGTTGAAGAATCACAAGCTATCAAATCACTACAGCAAAAAATAATATTCCATGCACATACACAAAATACACATCAAATACAAATGGAAAATTTTTAAAAATGCCCTTTAAAAATTTCTCCGCATCAAAGTGCATCGAATTTGCTCGGCTAGCAGTTGGTATTGACCGTTATTATCGCCAATATAATCTTAGCGTGCGGGCGTTTATTTTAAACAAAAAATTTTTTTGATAACATTACATATTTTGATAGAAAAAAGTTTTCCGGAAAGCATCCATCCATGTGAAAGGGAAAATTGTGATGATAAAGAGAAGTTGTTTAGATGCGGTTGGGGCCTTTGTTGTATGTAGTTTCCTTAATGGATTTGAAGAAAGATCCATTAAGGATTTTACAAAAATAAAAGGATTATTTGAATTCCTTTGGGTGTTTTGATCCAGAAAATTCCAAATTGGAGAATATTAGATGAAAAAATTCGGCATAATAACTTTCGCTACGAATCTCGCCACGATAACTTTCGCCACTTTCGTGTAAATAAACATATTTAATTTCAGACTAATTGAGTCGCCTGATTTGCAATAAATATGTATATTGACACGAACGTGGCGAAAGTTATAGTTTTTTGGCAACGTGGCGAAAGTTACGTGGCGAAGTTATAGTGCTGAAAATGACCGATTGGATGACAAGAAACCCACAAATCAATGCTAGTTCTAACCTACTGGGACACCTGTAAATTGACGGAGAGCAAAATTTCGAAAATACCCCCAAAAGTTGTACAAGAAAAAATGTGAAAATTTGCAGCTGGGCATGTTTACCAGACAAAAAAGGGTTCGTTTGCCTTCTCATTCAATGAAATTTCCTTTCAAATCGAATGAGTTTTCTTTGTGTAAAAGTTTGTTCAAAAATTTTTCCAGCTTTCATCATCGATATCGATTCTAACAAACAGATTTTGTTTCGAAATTTATGTGTGAAAATTTTTTGAACAAAATTAATTTAAATACAAAAAGTGATTTCCAGGAAAAACGAGAAAAATGACCATTTTCGCTTCAAAAATCCAAGTTTTCCCTGAATCAGGGCACCCAATTTTCCCCTAAATCAAAGCATTTTCAAGGTTCGGGAATGCAATCGATTCTCCCGCATAAAATTACCCCTACGAGGATCATTTTTAAAAAAATGCGATTTTTGCAACTTTTCGCTTCAATACACAAGCCTTCCCTGAATCAGGAAAGCGTTTTTTCGCTTCGAAAATGTCAAATTCGGATTCCCCGCATGTTTTTACCCCTAGAGGTGTCATTTTCAAAAAATAATTTTTGAAAAATTTTTCACGTTTTTTCTCAACAAACTAATGATAGGCAAAATTTTCATGAAACTTTAAGAGTGTTGCTTTTACAACTTTTTATGATTAACTAAAATAAAAAATTCCGACCCTGATGGGATCGAACCCATACAAACAACATGAATGGCCAGTGTCCTAACCATTAGGCCATGCCAAAGGTCCCAATGTTGCTCGTTGTCGGACAGTTGGTCGATCGAACACTTAGTCGACCGGACAGTTGGCCGACTCGGACAGTTGGTCGACCGGACAGGGGCCTTAGGCTTAGGTCTTAGACCTTAAGCTTAGGCCTTAGGCTTAGGCCTAGTCTTAGGCTTTGGCCCGAGTCGACCAACTGTCCGGTCGGCCAAGTATCCGATCGACCAACTCCGGCATTCAATGTTGCTTAACTTGCCAGATCGGACGGGCAGCTTCCTTTTCCACTTCGCCAAGTAACAACATTTTTTCTTAAGCTATGAAAAAGGTTATAATTTGAAAATTTTTTGGATGTTTGTAAAAAATATGTGTTGACAATTTTTTACACAACTAATTAATCTTTCTTAGCGGTCTCTTTTTAAACAAAACCAATTTCCGTTTTGCGTCTTTTTGCAATCTTAATTGATCTCATAGAAAAGGTGAGAATTGAAACTGTACATTTTCCTTGCACAAAACAATATTAGATCGAGCTCGGTACGACTCATGAAAACAATAAAGGCTTCAATTAGTCCCCACGAGCGCCACTTCCTTTGATTCGAATAATATGCAGAGAGAGAATTCAAACAGGTGACCGACATCGGTAATTCTTACAAAATACTGTCTTTTACAACCCACTGCTGGCCTTTGAGATGACATAAATGAAGTTGTAAATGAGTTGCCGCAAGTTCTACTTTTTGGCACTTCCGATTCGGTCTGGTCCATTAAACAATAGGGGGTCGCCACAAATTTTCAAAAAATTTTTTCTGGAAATGAACTCTGTAGGGGTAAAAATATGAAGGAATCAGAATTTGACATTTTCGACGCCAAAAACGCTTCCCTGATTCAGGGAAGGTCTGTGTATTGAAGCGAAAAGTTGCAAAAATCGCATTTCGCGAGACTTAGTCTTAAGCTTAGGTTTGGGCTTAGGTTTTGGCTTGGACTTAGGCTTAGACTTCAGCTTAGGCTTGGGCTTAAGTAGTTTTTGGAGAGTTTTTTTGCGACTTTTCGCTTAAATACACAGGCCTTCACTGGATCAGGGAAGCGTTTTTTCGCTTCGAAAATGTCAAATTCAGATTCTCCACATGTTTTTATCTCTAGAGGGGTCATTTCCAGAAAATTTTTTTTGAAAATTTTGGGTCGCCTCCCCCCCTATTATGTAGTAGCTCCGATCTTTGATATAGAGAAGGTTATTACGAAGTTTTGGTTTATTATTAACTATAAAAATGAGATACAATTGTGACTAGTATACAATTTAAATGATAAAAAAAGTATAATTCAATAGAGATACAAGAGATGCAACGCCGTAGTAAGAGTGTGTACATAGAGAGGGCACCTCTAAAAAACAAGAGGAACCTAAGAAAGGGGAGCCCCGGGGACTTTAAAAGACCACTCTACTCGGAAAAAAGTTTCCATTTTTTGCTGATATTCGAAAAATTCATGAAAAATGGAGCATTTTTCGTTTTTACGAATCGTTGTAGCTTTCGAGATAATTGCGTTTGGAATTTGAATTTATGCTTATGGTTTTCGTTGTAATACACAAACTTTTTCAAATGTTTTGCACAAAATTCACTTTTTTGCTAAAAAAATGAAAAAGTAAATATTTTCTAAACGTTAACAATTCATAATTTACAATACGTAATGATATTTACATTGAAATTTGACGATTTTAGTGCAAAAAATTCAAAAAAGTTTGTGTATTACAACGAAAACCATGAGCACAAATTCAAATTTCAAACGCAATTTTCTCAAAAACTACAACGATTCAGGACATGCCGTAAAAACGAAAAATGCTCCATTTTTCATGAACTTTCCGAATATATCATTCTTCATTGTGTTTTTTTTCCGAATGGACTGGTCCTTTAACGTCTACAACGCTGCATGATCCATCACATATTTTTATAATAACGTCTCATCGTTTTCATCAAAATCCAAAATCCTCGCCATCACTTCTTCTCGAAGCTCTTCCAAATTCGCATCCCTGTCGTCGTCATACTTCACCAGTAAAGGATGATCTTCTTTTCTGCTCCTGTAACCAATCCCATTATTCATGCGAAATTTCCAAATATCCTCTTCCGACGGTGCTCGTATATCATATGGAGTTTTATAGTTATCCGTTGCAAATGAAACAGTATGACCATTGGAAAATTTTTTCTTGGAGTAAGTATCATCCTGGAAGATTCCAGTGAGGTTTGATTTGAGCGAGTCATCACTTAGAGCGTGTTGGTTCGTAAGGCACAAGTTGTTTGTGTCAGTTAGAGTAGGGATGTAAGTGCTATCCGTTGCATAGTCCTAAAATGGGAAATAAGATTTAAACAAATAACTTGAATTCAGAAAGTTGATGAAAATGGAGCATTTTTTGTTTTTACGACATGCTCTGAAGCGTTGTAGTTTACGAGATAATTGCGTTTGAATTTGTTACAAGCTCTTCGTTGTAATACACAAACTTTTTTGAATTTTTTTGCGGAAAAATCGATTTTTGAATCGATTTTTCAAATTTTCATAAAATGAACATTGAACCATTTTTATAGCTAAATGAGACGAAGAAAATGACATAAAAATTATCTAATTTGAAAATTGTTTTGGGTTATTGAAACGAAAATTCTGATTCATGTTTTCGTTCCAATAACCCAAAACAATTTTCAAATTGGATAACTTTGGTGTCATTTTGTTCGTCTCATAAAAATTGCTACAATGTTCATGTTATGAAAATTTAAAAAATCGATTAAATATTCAAAAAAGTTGGTGTATTACAACGAAAACATGTACACAAATTCAAAATTTCAAACGCAATTTTCTCGAAAACTATAACGATTCAGAACATGCCGTAAAAACAAAAAATGCTCAATTTTTCATGAACTTTTCGAATATCAACAAAAAATGGGCAAATTTTTTCCCACTGGACTCTGGTCCTTTTTAAAAGAGCGGGATGAAGGGCTTCTGTTTATGCGATAAACCCTTACCATCGACTCTCTTCGATAAGCTTTATCCATCAAACAAAAATGCTTAAATAAGTAGATGCATTCTTTTCGAAGAGCTTTCTGGCAGCTGAGGTAGATTGGCAGTCGAAAGGCACATGCAAGGATTGCTAGCAGGGATGAAAGATCCAATGCAAAAACGTATAGACTAAAATTTTTTTTCAAATTTTCGATATTTTAATATTGAGCTACATACATTGGGTAATCGGCAAGCAAGGTTGTCCGATCAATATGTTCGAAAACCGTTAATAACACATTGATTATATTTGCTATCAAATATGTACAGACGACCAACACCATCATTCTTGTTGCGGCTCTGGTGCTTTTCTGAAGAGCAAAAATTTAAGAGTTTACTATGATTCATGGCGTGGTTTCAAAAAGCGTGGTGAGCATGGCGTAGTGGGTAGGATTCTTGTTATTGGCTTAGACTTATGCTTAGATTTAGGCCTATGCTTAGACTTAGGGTTCGATCATACTAGGGTCGAAACTTTTTTAGGTCGAAACTTCTTTCTCTTATCTTTCTTTTAGGCTTAAGCTTAGATTTAGGCCTAGCTTAGGCTGCGGGTTCTATCATACTAGGGTCAAAACTTCTTTCTCTTACCTTTCCTTTAGGCTTAGGCTTAAGCTTAAGCTTAGGCTTAGGTTTAGGCTTATGCTTAGGCTGCGAGTTCGATCACACCAGGGTCGAAACTTTTTTTATTTCGAAACTTCTTTCTCTTACCTTTCTTTTAGTATTCTTAGCATTTTTTGCCAGCTCATTACAAATACTCATTCTTTGAGCATAAGAAAGTGTTTTGACAATCCTCAAATTAAAATAGGCTAAAGCAAAGAATGGCAAGAAGATGGTCACAAAATTTCGGTACCAAAAACGCCAGACCTAAAATTTTTTGAGAATTTAATAGAAAAACTATTGTCTTACAGTATGGTATGGGGTATCGAAAACGAAATCTTGAAACCTCACATCATATTGAGTTATTTGACCTGCGCATTCTGGTTCATAAATGATCTAAAATACAGGGTGATTTAAAAAATGCAAATTTTGCGATTTTTCAAAAATTTTCAATTTTTAATTTTCACCAAAATAACCTTATGTGGGGTTTTTGCAATTTAGAAACAAATTGGCTCCAAGCGGGATTCGAACCCGCGACTTGGTGGCCAAGAAGCGTCTGCTTTGCCACTGCACCACCAAGACAAGTTTGAGAGAAGGAAAATTTAAATTAACTAATTTCGGGGGAAAAAGATTTCCCCGGCCAAAAAAAGATTTCGCCAGAATTCGCCCGGGAAAATCTGGATAAATTCGGGGAAATCCCAACCCTGCTTAGAAGTGTCATTTCCAGAAAAAATTTTTCACATAGGTGACCCCCTTATTGTGTAGTAGCTCCAAAAAATGGAAAAACTGTTCGGCAAATGAGTTCAAAATCGAAATAGTTTATCTTATAAAAAAAATGTTGCCTTAAATTCAAAAAGAATAGTCCCCTTGCTAATAACACCCAACAAAATGGCCAAAAATGCGATGATTTTGCGATTTTTCTGTAGACATGATAGATAGGTGGAGTTGACTGACACACAATATCTTTCTGTCGCTACAGCCATGATCAAGAAAGAAGAAGCAGTAAAACCCGTATGGGAAATTGTGAGCACGGGTACCATGTATGAAAACCTAAATTGCGTGTGAACTTGACGTTATTTATTGTTGAAAAATTTATTGCTGCACTATCAAAAATGAAAAATTTGTCAAAATTGAAAAATTCGTCAAAAATTGCACAATTTTGTCAAAATTGAAAACAGATTATGGGCCTATTCCTCCGGTCCTTGTACTTGTAGTTATACTTGTACTTGTATTTTCACTTGTAAAAATTTATAAGTACAACTACAAGTACTTGTAAAATTGGCTTTATAAATCCTACTTATAAATTTTTACAAGTACAACTACAAGTACAAGGACCGGAGGAACAGGCCCTATATAAGTGAATATAAAAAAATTCACCATATTCCCATGAGCAAAGAAGATTCGGTATAATCACAGAGAACGTTGACTGACATAAGGCAAATATAAGCAGCACTCGCAACCACGTCGAAAAAGGCCAGTAACATTAAATAGAAACTGAAGCTTCTTCGATGGTGTTTTCTATATTAAAAATTTTTTTAAAACATCAAATTTTTTCAAGTGCCAAAAATATTTTTTCGTCAATTTTTACTTTTTTATGCAAATTTTGGACCGTCTTATTAAATCCGTCAAAAATTTTAAATTTTGATGAATTTTTCTATTTTTCAGAAATTTTTCAAAAATTGAAAAATTCGTCAAAAAATTCCTGAAAAATCGAAAAATTCATTAAAAAAATCGAAAAATTCATAAAAAATTGAAAATCGGCAAAAATTGAAAATTCATCAAAAATTCGTTAAAAATTGAAAATTTCGTCATAGGGTCATTTTTGAAAAAAAATTCGGATCGAAAAAATATGAAAAAATCGCCCAAATTCCGGTTTTTTGTTAAACACCCTGTAGTATAGTTGTTCAACTTTCAGTTTTTTTGAGACCTTTTTAAATCTTACCTTGTAGCAAACAGCAGAAATAGAAACAGATTCTCAACTATACTAATCAAAGCAATAGTAGACCCGAAAACCGTGACCACCCAAAATCGAATATGAGTCATCGGTGGCGCATGAAAAGTGCAATCGATGGCATTGGTTGAATTATCCATTTCCTCGGTTATTACCGAGAAATTAATTGCGCGAGTCACGTTTGATGAGGTTGTAGCCTCCATCATTAGCTTGTCTTCTTCTTCTTCCAAAAACATCAATAAAGACGAGCTGTTCATTCCTCGCTCATCGAAGTGCCGGCTAAAATGTTTGACGTGAACACGTTTTTATTGGACAAAGTAAATCAAATCGCGGCGCGAGGAAAAGTCATTATGAAAATTTTTGAATATTTTATCGAAAAGCCTGTCCTAAGGCAATATTGGTTCCTATCCGAAGAGCTTTGCGGTTTATGAAAGTTTCTCGGAATTTTATGCAAATTGAAGGTTCAAAAAACGCAAAACATTTCCTGTGTAGCTTGATGGATATGCTGATGTTTTGGTAGAAAAAACGTACTGCCCTTTTATCACGGGAATACTCCTTCAAATTTCCAGTATATTCTGTTATTTGAAGCTATTCTGCACAACATTCAAAAAAATGTTTTTGAAAAAAAGGTGTCTAACCAGCTTTTCGCAGGCAAAATCAAATCGACTCAGATGAGATCCGAACCCGAGACCCTTAGACTTGAATCTTGGAGCACTACCACTGAGCCAAGTTCACGCTAAAAAACGGATTTTTAATTTTGCTTATAATTTAACATGAATTTTAACAACTTATTTTTTCAAAAAATTTTTTTGAATGTTGCTCAGAGTAGAAAATAACAGAAATTTGAAGGAGTATTACCGTTTTATTTTATGCAAAACAATATATTGTCGTCAAAGAGCTCTCAAGATTTTTTATAAAAAATAAATAAAAATGCAAAAAGTTTCTGACGAGAGTGGGATTCGAACCCACGCCTCCGAAGAGACTGGTGCCTTAAACCAGCGCCTTGGACCGCTCGGCCATCTCGCCATGACATAAGTATATAAAATTCTCCCCACATATGGCAAATAAAAATTCCGATAAGCCGATTAACAAATCAAGTTTATGTTTTAACAATGGAATTTTTATAACTTTTTAAATTTACCAAATACTTTTATATTAAGTATTATCTGAAAACTTATCAAAAAATTTTTCTTATTCTTAAACCACACCACTTGGAAAAAAGTTTTAAAAAAAAGTTATTGAAACGAAAACCCTGAATCAGAGTTTTCGTTTCAATAACTATATATACATTTTTGTTGATATTCAAAAAGTTCATGAAAAATAGAGCATTTTCGTATTTATAGTAAAAATCTGAATCTCTAATGGTTTCGAGATAATTGCATGTGAAATTTCGCTTGTGTATTACAACGAAAACATGAGCGTGTATTTCAAATCCCTAATTCAAAAAAGTGGCTTATTGACACGATTGATCAAAATACAAAATTTTTCTGGATTTCGATCGACGATCAAAATTCAGAAAAAAATTGAATTTTATATTTTGATCAATCATTTACAAGGTGAGTAAAAAAAGTGCATTTGTGTGATTTTTGGTCCTGAAAATTTTTTTAAGATCGAAAAATTTAACGTTTCCTTGAGCCTGATTCAGGGAATGAATTCGGAGTATTGACGCGAAAATCGGAAAATTTTTATTTTCACCCTGAAAGCATCCATCTGGAGGAAATTTTATGCGGGAAATCTATTGCGCGCATTCCCGAAGCGTGAAAATGCTTCACTTTCCCTGACTCAGAGAAGATGGTGGGTGTATTGAAGCGAAAATGGACTACATCCACTACTTTCCTTTAAATAGGGTGATCCTATTTCAGGGAAGGAAGTGGGTGTAGTCCATTTTCGTTTCGATACACTTACCACCTTCTCTGAATCTTTATTTTGAAAAAATTTTGTTCAAAAGTGGAGGGGGAGTTCAAACCATGGCCAGGTAGAAATTTTTTTAAATTTAAAAAAATGACATTTCTAAGGTAAATTTTATGCGAAAAATCGATTGGAATAGGTTTCGAAGAGTGAAAATGCTTCCTTAACCCTGATTCAGGGAATGGAGGTCGTTTATTAAAGCGAAAATCAAAAAATTTGGATTTTTTAAAAATATTTTCGCTTCAATATGTCAAATTCTTCCCTTAATCAAGGTCAAGAAAATGTATTCATGATCCAGAATTATTCACAATCGATTCCTCGCATAAAATTACCCCGGAGGGGTCTTTTTTGTTTAAAAATCCAAATTTTTCGATTTTCGCTTCAATACACGACCTTCATCCCCTGAATCAGGGTCAAGGAAGCATTTTCCCTATTCCAATCTATTTTTCGCATAAAACTTACCCTAGAAATGTCTTTTTTTTAATTGTAAAAAATTTCTACCTGGCCATGGTTTGAACTCCCCTTTTAAGATTTTTGTGCTCACAAAATTTCACAGTCGGGGGCTGTATTCGTCACTAGGAAGACCCACACTTAAAGAAAAAATTTTTTATTTAAGCCCATAATAAAATCCACGAGATGCCAAAAACAGGCGGCATAATTAGCTAGAAATGGAAATAAAAATGGATATCCATGAGAGATGAAGGCCACAGGAGGTGGATTTGCAACAAATTGAGTCGTGCCAACAAAACAAAGACAAGCGATAAAAAGGATGAGTGGTGTGGGGGTAAAAATAAGTCGATGAAGATGTCCACATCAGGGGCCACATAAAATACAGGGTGTTCAAGCATAAGTTCCCCGATAAGAAAATTCAAAAAAGTTAATGTATTACAACGAAAACATGAATAATTTCAAATGATCGAGGAAAAAAGAAGGTTTTTGGATATGGTCTTGCGTAAGTTGCTAGATATGTAAAGATATTTTTTCTAGCAATATTTTCATGATTTTTGAATAAGTCTGTGTATTAAAGCGGAAACCTGAATTCTTTCCTCGTGGAATGTTCAAAAAATAACAACGCCATCTTGTAGAGTGTATCGAAAAACGGTAGTACAACGAAAACGGTAGTACCTGAATTTTCAAAGCGGTCTGAGTATTGAAACGAAAATTTGAATTTCTTAAAGAATTTTTAAAAAATAACACCACCAACCGATAGAGCGTGTTGAAAAACGGTAGTATCCCAATTTTCGTGAAAATCGGAGATACCCTTTTCGAGAAAATTCAATTCAAAATTTGCTAAAAATAGTAAAAAAATTTGCATATTTTACGTTAATTTATGCAACAACATCAAAAATTGAAAAATTCGTTAAAAATTGAAAAATTCATTAAATATTGAAAAATTCGTCAAAAATCAAAAAAATTCGTCAAAAATTGAAAAATTTGTTAAAAATTGAAAAATTCGCCAAAAATCGAAAAAATTCGTCAAAAATTTATCAAATATTGAAAAATTCGTCAAAATTTGAAAAATTCATCAAAAATTGAAAAATTCGCTAAAAATCGAAAAAGTTCATTAAGCATAGAAAATTTCGTTAAAAATTGAAAATTTTGTGAAAAATTGAAAATTCATCAAGAATTGAAAAATTCGTCAAAAATTGAAAAATTTATCAAAAATTCGTCAAAAATCCACAAATTCGTCAAAAATCGAAAAAATTCAAAGTACTACCGTTTTCGGGATACTACTCATGCTTTTGAACACCCTGTACATAATTAGCTAATGAATTTTTCAAGTAGCGCCAAAAATGGGCTCGAAATGACTCGAAAAACACCAAAATTTTCTTGTTCAAAAAATTGTTTAACGTTCAATTTTCGCATTTTAACCCCAAAATAGCAAAAAAATCCAATAAAGAATTTATAAAATCACCACAAACCTCTTAAAAATGACGTTTGTGCCAATATACTAATATAACAAATCCTGGATAAATAATTAACGTTAAGATATTTTTTATGTATACGCCTTTACATAAAGAATGTCAAATGGATATTTTCGAATCGGCAGCCCATAAATTTATATGACAGCTATATAAAATATGTAAAAATTTATCGCGTATAAAATCTGGATAATTTTGAGCATTTTTTCGGGAAAAAATGTCCTCTTGGGAATGATGAGAGTGCCAATTTCGACTTCGTTATCAAATTTGAAAATAAGCTCATAGATTAAAGAAAGGAACATCCATAGTCCAAATTATATAGAAAAGATAGACACCAAATAAAGAAAAACGTGGAGTTTGAATGATTTTGGCGAAAAGTCTACCAATTAATAGATAAACTCTGTTTTATGATTCTAAAAAGTGGGGCACACATGGCCTAATGGCTAGGGCGCTGGCCATTCATGTTTTCATGCGTGGTTTGGATCCCAACAAGTTGCCATAATTTATATATAATCGGAAAGTTTATGAAATTTGGAGCATTTTTTGTTTTTACGGCATGTTCTGAATCGTTGTAGTTTTCGAGATAATCGCGTCTGACGTTTTGTCTGTGTATTGCAACGAAAACATGTACATCAAATCCCTGATTCAATCAAAATTTGCTTATTTACACGAAAATAATTTGAATTTCATGAGTATTTAGTAAAAAGTAAATATAGCATTTTTCTCAGCTCAACGATACAAACCAAATGACACCAAAATTATGCAATTTGAAAATTATTTTATGTTATTGAAACGAAAACATGAATCAGGGTTTTCGTCTCAATAACTCAAAACAATTTTCAAATTGAATAATTTTGGTGTCATTTTATTCGTTTCGTTGAGCTGAAAAAAATGCTATATTTACTTTTTCCTAAATACTCATGAAATTAAATTATTTTCGTGCCAATAAACAAATTTTATTGAAAGACATGTTTTCGTTGTAATACACAGACGAAACTTCACACGCGATTCTCTCAAAAACTATAACGATTCAGAGTATGTCGTAAAAACAAAAATTGCTCCATTTTTCATGAACTTTCTGAATATATACGAATTATCGAAAATTGTTTCCGAGTCGACTGGTCGAAAAAATAACGTCAAATTCGTGTTACTCACAAAAAGACAAGTCGGAGCTACTGCACTTTAAGTGCCTCACTTACGAGGTCAGGTTCAAAATTGGATGAATTTGAGATTTTGAGAGGATTTCATAAATTTGGGACCAGAAATTTTTGTCTAAAAACGACACCTATGGGGCAATTTTATGCGGGGAATCGATTGCGCTCATTTCCGAGCCCTGAAAATGCTTCTCTGCCCCTGATTCAGGAAATGGAGTTGGTGTATTGACGCGAAAATATAAAATAACGAAAATCGAGGTTTTTGAAAGCTAAAAATTTTCATCAGAATCAGGGTAGCATTTTTTCATGAGATCGAACCTTCGTCAATAACACAAATGGCTAGCGTTCTAGCCATGCAAGCCCAGCTTTTTGAAAGCTCAACATGAAACAGAATTGTTTCAAAAATCTTTTTCCTTTTTCAAAATATAAGATTTCAAACAAAAAAACAATAATCTGCTTCAAAGTGTGGGCGCGGAAATGGGCCATCGCGGAAGATTTAGTGGGTCATAAAACAGTAATGTAAAAAATTCCAGCTGGCACCTCAAACATTTCTTGAAACATATGATATGGTCACGAAAAAAATTTATTATGTCCAATTTCCTAGTGTCGTGAGTGATGGTATATGCTGCTAAATAAACAAAAATTTATGCTAAAAAATGCAAAATGGATATCATCCATCTCATTCGTAAATGATTTCACACAGCTCAAGAAATAAACGAGCACGTTTCTTTCTTGACTTCCGACTTAAAGGACCAGTTCACTCGGAAAAAAATTCTATATATATTCGGAAAGATAATGAACAATGGAGCATTTTTTGTTTTTACGACATGTGTCTGAATCGCTGTAGTTTTTAAGATAATTGCCTTTGAAACTATTCATGTTTTCGTTGTAATACACAAACTTTTTTGAATTTTTTGCGAAAAAATAAATTTTTGCATCGATTTTTTAAATTTTATAAAATGAACATTGAGACGAAGAAAATGACACTAAGATTACCCAATTTGAAAATTGTTTTGCGTTATTGAAACGAAAACCTGATTCATGATTCATGTTTTCGTTTCAATAACCCAAAACAATTTTCAAATTGAATAATTTTGACGTAATTTTATTCGTCTCATAGAGTTGCAAAAAATTGCTACAATGTTCAAAAATTTATTTTTTGGTCAAAATTCGAAAATTTAAAAAATCAATACAAAAATCGATTTTTGTTGAGGTAAAAAATTGAAAAATTCGTCAAAAATAGACAAATTTGTCAACAATTGAAAAATTCATCAAAAATCGAAAAACAATATTTGGGGGGGGGAGGTCCTCTACACTTTTAGATTGGCAATTTGTAAAAGTACGACTGCACCGAACGCGCCGAACGGGGCTCCGAACACGACAAACGAGTCCCAATTAGGCTTAGGCCTATGCCTTAGGCTTAAGTCTAAGCCTAAGCTTAGGCCTAAGCCTAGGCTTAGGTTTTAGGCTTAGGCTTAATTGAGACCATTTGGCGTGTTCGGCGCAGTCGTACTTTTACAAATTGCTTTTAGATTAAAGAACATTACTCTATTCAAAAAGTTTGTGTATTACAACGAAAACATGAGCAATTTCAACCGTAATTTTCTTGAAAACTACAACGATCCAGAGCATGCCATAAAAAGAAAAAATGCTCCATTTTTCATGAATTTTCCGAATATATCATTTTTACATAAGAGTTTTTTCCGAGTCGATTGGGGGGGGGTCTTTTATTTGTTGAAAATGGAAAATTGTCATATTTTTTTGATAAAAGTGCAGATCAATTTTTAAAAATTCAAAAAATTATAGGAAAATAACAAAGAAAAAAAGTTAGAAGGAAGTTGAAAGACGTAATTATAAAAAAATAGACCATTTTTCAAATTTTTTTCACAACCCCAAATTGCCATTTCCTGAAAAAAAATGTGACTAACGAGANGGCAACAAATAGACCTATTTGGTTCCAGAATTCCCAAAACGTCTTCACAATGTTAGTTTAGAGTCAAATTTCAAAATTTGTAAATTTGAAGAAACAAAAAATTCTGTCGCGGAAGGAACGAAATTTCACAAGTTTTTAAAGGACCGCAAAAAATTTTTAAAAAATTCAAAAAAGTTTGTGTATTACAACGAAAATATGGACACAAATTCAAATTTCAAACGCAATTTGCTCGAAAACTAAAACGATTCAGAACATGCCGTAAAAACAAAAAATGCTCCATTTTTCATGATCTTTCCGAATAAATTATTTTTATACAGGGTTTTTCCAAGTGGACTGGACCTTTAAAGGAATAGTCCGATCAGAAAAAAGTTGCCAATTTTTGTTGATATTCAGAAAGTTCATGAAAAATGGAATTTTTTTGTTTTTACGGCATACTCTGAATCGTTGTAGTTTTCGAGATAAGTGCGTGTGAAGTTGGCGATTTTTGAAATTTTGTGTATTAAAACGAAAGCTTGTACCTAGTTTTTTCCCTGAATCAACCAATTCTGTATATTGAGAAGAAAATAATTCAAATTCCTTGAACATTTAGAAAAAAAGAAATAGAGCATTTGGTATAACTCGATGAGACGAATAAAATGAAAAATCATCCAATTTGAAAATTGTTTTAGGTTATTGAACGAAAACCCTGATTCATGGTTTTCGTTTCAATAACCCAAAATGGTTTCCAAATTGGATGATTTTGGTGCCATTTTGTTCGTCTCATAAAAATAATATCTACAATGTTCATTTTATGAAAATTGAAATAATCGATTAAAAATTCAAAAAAGTTTGTGTATTACAACGAAGAGCTTGTAACAAATTCAAAATTTCAAATGCAATTATCTCGAAAACTACAACGATTGAGAACATGCCGTAAAAACAAAAAATGCTCCATTTTTCATGAACTTTCTGAATATCAACAAAAATTTGCAGCTTTTTTCCTACTGGGTTGGGCATTAAAGTTCAAATACAAATTCTCAATAAGATTACGCTTATTTTAACTAAATGTGTTTCTCTGAAAAGAAACAAAGTTTATTTTCAAGCCCGACTGCTCACCAATATCAATTAAAACTAGACTCTTAAAGTGATTTTAATTGCACACTCTTCTTAAATATTAATGTTTATGCGCTCAAATTGACCTGAAAAGGAAAAGCTTTTATTCGTTCCTCCAGGCATTTTTTGAACCAAAAAATTGAAAAAAAGTAAATAATAAAAGTTATGTTGTTGGCCAAATCTCAAACATAAAAGGAATTAATATAATTGCCTTCTAGGGCTCAGACGCAGCGTGCTATGTGGCTTTAGGCTTTTTGGCCTTTGTTTTTACCGAATGGCTGTGAAAACTCGTCAAAAATTCAGAGCTACTTACACTATAGGGGGGCGCGAAATAATTTTTGGCCCACGTAAAAATTTTTCTCTGGAAATGATTAGGCTTAGATTGTTTTGGGTTATTGAAATGAGAACATGAATCAGAATTTTCGGCTTAGGCCTAAGCCTAGGACTAGAACTAAGCCTAGGCTTAGGTCTAGGTCTAAGCCTAGGCTTAGGTCTAGAACTAAGCCTAAGCCTAGGCTTAGACCTAAACCTAAGCCTAGGCTTAGACCTAAGCCTAAGCTTAGACCTAAGCCGAAAATTCTGATTCATGTTTTCGTTTAATAACCCAAAACAATGTTCACATTATATAATTTTCATGTCATTTTGTTCGTCTCATTTAGCTATAAAAATAGCTAAAATGTTCATTTTATAAAAATTTAAAAAATCGATTTAAAAATTCAAAAAAGTTTGTGTATTACAACGAAAACGTGTACACAAATTCAGAATTTCAAACTTTTCTCGAAAACTACAACGATTCAAAACATGCCGTCAAAACAAAAAATGCCCCATTTTTCATGAACTTTCCGAATATCAACAAAAATGGACAACTTTTGCCCCACTCGACTAGTCCTTTAAGGTAAATCTACTCGACGTGAAAGAGAAAATTCTGTTCACATGATATTCACACAAAAACAAATCGTCATTGATTGCTTGAAAAACAAGGCTTACCACATAAAAAATTTTGGGTTAAAAATCACGCGAATTCTATGGAATTATACGTGAAAGGCAAACCGCTTTCGGCTCTCCATAAATCGAGTTAGCCAATTTTTATTTGTTACACAATTGCAATAAATAGAATTTACAGGGTGGGGCTTAATCGTTCGTTCACAACAATTAACACAACAAAAACAATGTCCACTTTCGACAAGGGGGTCTTTACAAATTTCAAATTCAGGGTTTTCGTGTCAATATTCAATACAATTTAACCGGCAGCACAAAACCGATACAACTGCTAAATTGTGCCATAGTGCAACGGTACAACTGCTAACGCCGCTGATAAAGTCTTGCACGACTGATAACGCGCAGCTTAAGTAGTAGTAGTAGTAGAAGAAATAGTAGTAGAAGTAGAAGAAGAAGAAGAAGAAGAAGAAGTAGTAGTAGTAGTAGAAATAGTAGTAGAAGTAGTAGTAGAAGAAGTAGTAGTAGAAGAAATAGAGTAGTAAAAGGACTACTATACAGGATGTTCATAAAGTTCTGTCACAACTTTTATTCCAACATCAAAAATATCGTTTTGAACAAAAGCATTGTTTTAAACAAAGCTATCGGAGGGGGGAGGGAGGATAATTTTCTGCAAGGAATCGATTGCGCGCATTTTTGAAGCATGAAAAAATCGACTCAGGTGGGATTCGAACTCGAGACCCTTAGACTCGAATCTTGAAGCACTATCACTGAGCCAAGTTCACGATAAAAATTGTGATTTTTAATTTTGCTTATAATTTAACATGAATTTTTTCTTTTTATAAATAACAATTTTTTTGTTTTAGAAGTTTATATGACGTTGAAATAAAAGTTGTGACAGAACTTTTTAAACACCCTATACAAGGCCAGAGAAAATTTTTCATCACTCAATTCTTGCGCTAATGGATTCTCCGTACGTAAAACCCCTCACGGGGGCACAATTTGCCAAAAGTGGACATTGTTTTTTTGTGTGAATTCGGGTGAAAATGTTGTGAACATGAACTTAAAAGCCACTCTGTATAAGGAAAGAAAAACGCTTGCACTCAAAAGTACTCACGACTCTTATTATCCTTTTGAAAAAGTAAAATTTATCAGCTTATACAATCTCCGCCTAAAGTTCCTCGACTAAACTAAACTCGGAGAAAGCTATTTGAGCTAAAAAAGTGATTGTGTTTTGTTACGCTTTCTAAACTTCTTTCGTCTCCAAATGGACTTTTTTTAGGGAAACTTTTTTGAAATTAGCACATCTCTTCCTCTAAAAAAGAAAACTGCATCTAAAAAGAGTCTTGATTGGGATAAAAATAGCAGCATCTTGTTGGAACTTTTCAAATGGAAGTAAATTTTGGTATTTTGTTTGGAAAACGGGGAAAGACAATCAAGAAATGACGATAAACACTACTATAATGAAATTTATAAAGATCTAAACATCGGGAAGGAAATTTTGGATGTTTTTCAACTTTTTCGTCGTTCACTCGTCATATTTGGAATTCGAAAGCAGTTTAACACGTGAAGGCTTAGTCTGAACAGCGGTATATTTAAAGGTATTTTTATGCTCTGAACACGATGGTGTAAAAATTTTTGAAAAAAAGTTCTCTATGAAAATAGGCAAAAACAATTTGAAGGCAACTTTCCAAATATATACAAATTATGGGAAAAAATGGAAAAAAATATGCAACATAAGCCAATTTTTCAACATGATCTTTCAACTTTATCTTAAATTAACACCAAACCAAGATGATAAATTATACCATTCGAGTTCAGAAAAACCCCCAAGGTGTGAAGCAACTAATCTTATTCGAAGCAGAAAAAAGACAAATGGCCGCTGTAAAAAATATCCCCCATGCACATCCGTCATTTAAAAATCGAGGCAAGTTAAACGTTCATATTCTCTAACCAACTTGTGTCGAGCTTGCGGGAGAGTATGACGCTCAAAGTCTCCGACAGGAATGTCTGTAGATGTGATGGATAAGGTTTCGAGTTGGTTTGTGTAGTAGTTTGTTTATGGGGGAAAATTTTTGAAGTCCTCAAAAATATGAGCCATTCGACAAAAATAAGTTGGATGTAAAAAAACAAATTTTGAAAAATTTATTTATTTTTTGTTTAAATGACCAATCTTTTGAAAAATTCTTCAAAAAAATTCGTCAAAAATGGCAAAATTTGTCAAAATTGAAAATTCGACAAAAATTGAAAAATTAGTCTAAACCTGTAAAATTTGAAAAATTCAAAATTATCCAATTTGAAAATTGTTTTGGGTTATTAAAAAGAAAAGCTGACTCATGTTTGAAATTGCTCCTGATTCAGGGTTTCCGTTTCAATAACCCAAATAAGTTTCAAATTGGATAATGTTGGCGTTTTTTAACTCATAGAGTTATAAAAATTACTACAATGCTCATTTTGTGAAAATTTGAAAAATCGATGCAAAAATTGATTTTTCCGCAAAAATTTTATGTATTACAGCGAAAACATGAACGCAAATTCTAATTTCAAATGCAACTATCTCAAAAACTACAACGATTCAGAACATGCCATAAAAACAAAAAATGCTCCATTTTTCATGAATTTTTCGAATATATAATTTTTACGGGTGAGAGACTTTTGCGCACCGACATTTGTGCACCGACATTTGCGCATTTGCACAATGAAGCATGAGCTAACTTTTATATTGGTTTTCTTACAATAATGTGAACTTGTTTGTAGGCAGAAATTTTATAAAATTCGGGGCGCAAATGTCGGTGCGCAAATGTCCAGTGCGCAAATGTCGGTGCGCAAAAGTCTCTCACTCATTTTTACATACGAGTTTTTTCCGAGTGGGTTCATATTTTAACAAAAATTAAATTTTTTTTCTTTAAAAAATTTATGATTTAAAAATTTTTTGCTTTTATTAAGTATCATATTATTAGAAGAAAAAATCCTATGGCCAACCAAACACGCAGTAATACAGCGACGTAAAGTGGGGATTGATTTGGAGGGTGGAAGTCTTGGCAAAAACATCATTTTTCTTAAAGGGGGGAGGGTACAGATCGAGGCTTGATCTCGAAAAAAATATTTTCTCCAAATTGGCTGATTTTTGTACTCGGTGGTTTTTGGGCACGAGAAATCGATTGGCGCAAGTCCCAAGTTCCGAAAAAATTTTTATGACCCCCTATCGGGGGCAGTGGTGAAAACATGTAACATGTTTTCACTTTTTGACCGATAGGAGGTCATGAAAATTTTTTCGGAACTCGGGACTTGTGCCAATCGATTTCTCGTGCCCGAAAACCTCCGAGTACCAAAAATCAGCCAATTTGGAGAAAAATTTTTTCGAGATTGGGCCTCGATCTGTACCTCCCGCTTTAAAAGGGAGTAAACTTTGGGGAGTAACCAAAATCGAAATTTTTGCTCAAACTCGAATTTTTGCTAAAATCGAAATTTTTCTCAAAAATTCAATTTTCTCCCCCTTCTTTACGCCGCTGGTGATACCCATATTTATAACAAAGTAAAAAAATATTCTATTCATTTTCTTCGTTCATGTTGCGTAATTCTTTGCATAAATCAGCTTTTCCATATTTCTTTGGTAATTCACAGAGCCAAAACTCTGCCGATTCCCTATATGGTAATTGTCTCAAGGTAATTGAGTCAAAAGATGTTTCAGAACTTCTTATATGTAAGTAATATTCCGTGGCGAGAGAAAATGCTGGCCAGGTAACAGAATTTTTGACAGATTTTCGAGGTGTTGGATCACTAAATATCACAATTAACAACTACAGGGTGTTCCAAAAAAAATGTCGTCTGAGTGATTTTGAGGCCTGAAATTTTGTCTAAAAATGACATTTCTAGAGGTAATTTTACACGGGAAATTGATTGCGTGCATTCTTGAAGCTTGAAAATGCTTTATCCTGATTCAGGGTAGAGAAAATGAAAAATTTTCGGATCCCAAAATCATCAAAAAATCACTCACAAGGGACCTTCAAGGTCTGACAAACTCTGATTTTTTCAAGACCTCAAAAGTTAGGAAAAAATGTGGAAAGAACGAATATAATAGTCGCTAGATTGATTGGATATAAATTTTTTGAGCTATGGGTTCATAAAGTTGCACAATTTTTCGATCTTTAATTTTTTTAAAGCACTAGTACTTGGTTTGAACATACGTATCAACAAGCCTTGGTGGTGCAGTGACAAAGCAGCGGCTTCGTGACCACAAGGTCGCGGGCTCGAGACCGGCCTGGAGCCAAATTTTTTTGCACAAAGTAAAAAAAGGTTGCAAAATTGTTCGATTTTTACTTTATGCAAAAAAAGTTTGGCTTCAAGCGGGATTCGAACCCGTGACTTTGTGGCCTCGAAGACGCTGCTTTATCACTGCACCACCGAGGCTTGTTGAAACGTCTTTTCAAACCAAGTACTAATACTTTTTTTTAATTATGCATTCATATTATTGTTACTAACATTTTTAAACAAAAATTTTATCCAATCAATCAAGCGATTATTATATATTCTTTTTTTCTACTTTTTTCCTAACTTTTGAGCTAGGTCTTGAGTCAGACCTTAAAGATTCCTTGTCAGACGACATTTTTTTAAACTCTCTGTATAGATGTGACATTAAACCTTTTTACAACAAAATTGGTCAAGATTTCCGCCATTTTGTCAGCTAAAGACTC
>OZJO01025633.1:0-26893 GCA_900406225.1 Acrobeloides nanus | reverse complement strand
GGGGGGGTAAGCCATCAAAAAGTTGATTAAGTAATATCTGGATGGCCCCTATGTCAACTGGATCAAAATTTTCTTTTATAATTCAGAGACGACTTCCTTTTACTTGCATTTTGTCTCCGAGCGCGATCGAACCAGCGTTTTCAAAAAGAAGAACATGCCAAATGGACAGAATTTGTTTTGTTTAGATTTTAGAAAACAGACTAAAAAACAAAAACTCTCACTGCTCCTTCCAACCATGTGCAATAAAATCTCTATCGCTCCACTTATTTTTCGCTATAGAGTATTCACCATGGTCACGCGCCCATGTGTTTTGATATTTTTTTCGAACTACGACTCGATCGTCAAAAATTTCTCGCGTCCAGTTATTGCCATAAACATAGTTGGTACAAGCCATCCATTCATATGCCTCTATGATAGTTCTAAATGAGATTTTTCACAAATTTTGAATGGATTTTGATCGCTTTCAAATGAATAGTTTTAAAGGTTAACTTGGAAGGATGCACGAATCTTACAAGGGAACGTTACCAGATGATGGTGTGACTTAAAAAAATGTACAGTATGTTAGAAAATTTATTCCCTACTTTCAAAAGTTCGCCAAAAATCGAGTTTAAATCCTTTTCAGTCACCCATAGGCTCATTCGATTGCCACGGTCACGGGATTTTTTTGCAAAAAAATTTATTGAAAAAGCTTTTAATTGTGATTTTTTAGAGAGAAAATACCCAAAATTAGCACTTTTTGGGTATTTTTTCTACAGATTGTGTCCAAATTGGCTGATTTTTTGTCATGGGGGTTTTTGGCCACGGCGGACACAATCTGAAGAAATTTTTTGATTTTGACCTCATTAAGGTACCTTTCCGGATGGATACCCATTCGTTATAAGGTATTATCTCGGTCATTTTAAACCCGTGTAGGTTTATTTTTTTTCCGTTCAATTCCTGAGATCACGGCGATCAACTTTGTAGAACATCACTTTTTGTGAAAAAATTGTCTCCGTGGAGAAAAACTATATGAAAAAGTAGCCTTTTTTGAGTTTTCTCTCCCAGTGCTTTTTCACATGCAGCCAGGTCCCTCCTATCCAATGTGTGGTCGACCATCAAAATCGGATTTATGGTTGTGGAGATATGAATTTTTAAAGTTACTATATTCATCTTTAGCGCTCTGTACATCCATCCAGGTTAAGACTAACCTGGCTGCCATTAACAACGGAAAACATATATCTTTATCTTTGGCAAAATAATCCATAAAAACTTGCTAAAATGTTTTTTAAAATTATTAATGTTGATTTACATGTAAGACTGGGTTATCGTTAAAATATCCATATGATTTTACTCTATAATAGCTATCAGCCCAATGTCGGAGAAATGTTCTCGAATAATTAGTGTTTCTAAAATTTTAAACAATTTAAGCTTAAATGAGAGAAAGAATTGGATGACCCCAGAGCAGGCCAAATTCAACCCACTAGCAATCAAGCTATCAACCGATTCTAAAAGGTCCCCAAACAACTTATTTTCCACAGATACAGCTATGTGTTTCTTACCTTAAAATAAAAGAGTCAGCCATAATATCAAATGGACCCCGAAAGTCTATAGCTGAAATAACATGTTTAACAGATGGAGTAATAAAACTGCCATTTTTAAACTTTAATAAGCCTATTCGATAATAAAAGAATAAATCAATTCCAGGAATAATATATTCTTCAATTTTATGTGTCGGATTGATAACACCCATATCACCGCCGATAAATAAAAAATATGAAACATCAGCACGCTTTTCCATATAATCAGCTAATATGCAATGTCTTTTGAAAAGGATCTAAAATTTGTTTGCAATTGGGAGTCATTAACAAGGGAACATCACTATAGGACGTGGTGCTGTTATTTTTTAGCATATACAGTCGAGTCTCGTTATAACGGCACCCTTTGGGGGGTGCCGTTATAACGAATTTTCGGGAGGTGCCGTTATAACGGATACTTTTGAAAAAGAAGACATTGGTTGGCCTTTTATGTTTTTTTGAGTTTTCGTTAGGCATCCCTGCGTGGTCCTTTGGCGGGAAAACTTTTGGGGGGTGCCGTTATAACGAATTTCCGGGAGGTGCCGTTATATCGGGGTGCCGTTATAACGAGACTCGACTGTATTTAACTCCAAGGATTTTCTATATAAGCTTTTTTTATATGTTATATAGGAGCGAAAAAATTTTCATTTCCATAGACCAAAATGGCATATGCCAAAAAAGGTTATTTATGAGCTTCAAAAATATGTACAACTTTTGGACCTAGTCCTGAGACCTATGGCCGCTCCAATGCCGAGTTGGTCTCTATTTTTAGCCTTTTTGCCGGATTGGTTAAGGAGGTAGACTCTTCCCCTTTGTCCACCTGCGGTGCAGAGTCTTGTTGAAGAACCCATGGACGATCGCCAAAGTGATCCTAGGCAAAGAACAATAATACAAAAAAGCGCAAAGATATTTTCTAATATAATTACGTTTCATTTGGCTTTCATATATTTGTATAATTATACAAATTCAAAGTGTACGGAAACTTTAATCCCACCCTGTACTATTTGAATTTTCAATTTTTTTTTAAATTTTCAAAAATTTAAAGATATACTCCAGGATATGGTTCAGGAAATGCACATCGACTTTTATTATATTCAACATTTTTTAGATCGATCATTATAAACTCATAATTATGCATTCTAGCATAGCATTGTACCGAGTCTAGCGCCATCAAATATTTTTGATATCGATGATTAGGATCATTGTAGCTAGTCACTATGGCAATTTTTGGTCTAGCCATTACAGCTATACCTAAACTTGTTATTTTGAGTACATTACATTATGTATAGCTCTTAGGGGCTGTCCTTAAATTACGTTTGCTTTTTTTCGAATTTTTGACCCCCCTCCCTACCGTAATTAAATCGTTAGATTTTGGCTGACCCCCTACCTCAAACGTTAGTTTTTTCCATTTTTTAAAATTTTTGCTAAAAGTTTAAAAAAAACGCAATTTTCGCCAAAATTTTTTAAGAAAAAATAAAAATTTCTGAATAAATTTTTTAATGAAAAAATGAAATTTTGGAATAATTTTTTAAATGAAAAATTGAATTTTTTAATAAAAATCAATACTTTTCTCCATATATTTGCAAGCGTTAGATTTCGGCCAACCCCCTCCCCCTGTAAGAAACCGTTAGATTTTTTCAGACCCCCCTCTTGGCAAACGTAATTTAAGGACAGCCTTACCCCCTTACCAAAATCCCTACTATAAAACATGACAAGTATAATAAATAAAAGAGTTAAAATAATAGCCAAACGATAGTAATAAGAGAAATGGGTGATAGTATTAGTAATTCTCATCTTCAAACGTAAAAAATGTAAAATTCCTGCCCTCCTACTACAAATCACTTGCCTTTTATTTCCACCAAAAGCGCAACAAATTTCCACCAGGTTTTCGCGATCGGTTCCAAAACTAGAAAAAATAGCCAAACGCCTTGAATATTTAGGAAACCTAAAAAATACCGCTTAAAATAATCGCCGTGTTTCCGGCACAAATTAACAACACGAATTTTTTGACCCGAGATAGAGCCCAAAATGTGATTTTTGGGGTCAAAATTAGTGTTCAAAGAAATGGTCATAACGAATTTTTCTTATTTTTTCATTTTTTAACAACTTTTTTGACATGCTTGAATGCAGCCTCAGGCAAGCAAAAAATAATCATTTAATGAAGAAATTAAATAAAAATGAATTTAAAAAAAGTATTAAAAAAAATTATTTTTGGGTTAAAAAATAATCAATCTATTCGAAAGAAAAAGGATCAAAAGCACACATGTACAATTGATCTTGATCTTTTCGGGTCTCCAAATAAAAACACTAGGATTTCGTAGTTCGTATGAGGAAAATTAGGATCTCGTAGTGCGTCGAGAGCGAACAATGAATGAAGAGAGATAGAGACCGGCATATTTTTGTACTATCCTTGTAAAATTCAAAGTGTTTCAGACATCATAGCCAACAAACGCACTGTATACTCTGACAAGGTTGGTAGTCTTTTCCAGACAATGATCGGGCAATATTGACAATTCCCTTGTTAGTTGATTTAGCATAAAGCTGCTGAGTTGAAAGAAATCATTGATATTCACATGATTTTCTAAAAAAAATAGAGAAAATTTCGAAAATCTTTAGGAAATCTAGAAATTCACGAAAATCTACAGGATGCCCCAGCTAAATGTTGACACCAATGACTTGGTATTATCTCCGGAACGCTAGCGAATTTTCCGATGCAGAGTATTTTGAAATTAACTGCTATTTTTCGGCAAAATCAAATCTGCGAGTGGGAATCGATCCCGCTACCTTTGGAATCGAATCAGAGAACAATACCACTGAGCCATTTTAGTATTTCAAGATCAAATTTTAAATTTGCTTACTTAATTTTTTACATATGAAAAGTGTAAATCCTTTTTTTATGATTTTTTGTAGGTAAGTAAAATCGGGAGTATATCCAGATGCATGGAAAGAAGCAGTCATTGTCCCAGTGCCCAAGATCGAAGATGCAGTGAATCCAGGAGAATACCGCCCGATATCATTGCTGCCAATTGTTTGTAAGATTGCTGAAGCTCACTTCTTTCAAAGCTTCCCCGATCATAAATGCCAAGCTCAGCCAGGACCAGTTTGGGTTTCGAAGATTTCTCTCTATTACTGACGCCTTGCTGTATTTTGAACGCCTGGTCACCTCTGGCTTCGATATCTGCAAGAAGAAAAATGTGTCATCCAAGACTGCGGCTGTATTTTTCGACGTGAGAAAAGCCTTCAACACAGTGCTGCACCGCACCGTAAGCTCATGGAGAGGCTTCGAAACTTTGACATCCCACCCAACTGATTAATCCTGCTATCGTCCTACTTGGAGAAATGATCAAAAAGGATCTTCGAGAAGCTCTACAAGACCATCATCGAGCCGATTATGATGCATGCGATTGAAGCGTGGTACCCGTCACAAATCGTACTCCAAACTTTATTGAAAAAATATTTTACGAAAAAACAGGTCAAATCGTTTTATGAAAAAAATGGTCAAAACATTTGTTGATCATATTAGAATCTGAAGTATTCGAGCATATACGTTTTAATTTTTTTAGTCCATTCATTAAATAATCATTATAATACTTGTGAACATCTGAAACCCATCCATCTAAAATCTTATCGAGTTGAGCTTCTTCAATCTTTATTTCAGGTCGAGTTCCATTCGGGTAGTGCCAGTTTTTGAGAGCATCTTTAGTTCCGCATAATGTTAAATCAAAATTATATTTAGCATTCTTATAGGGAAACCAAGTATCGATATTCGAACGCCATCTAGAAAAAGGTCGAATATACAAAAAAACTTTGATAAAAAAAACAAAAAATGCTCCATTTTTCATGATCTTTCCGAATATATCATTTTTTCAAAAAGAAGAACATGCCAAATGGACAGAATTTGTTTTGTTTAGATTTTAGAAAAAAGACTAAAAAACAAAAACTCTCACTGCTCCTTCCAACCATGTGCAATAAAATCTCTATCACTCCACTTATTTTTCGCTATAGAGTATTCACCATGGTCACGCGCCCACATTTTTTCATATTTTTTTCGAATTACGACTCGATCGTCAAAAATTTCTTGCGTCCAGTTATTGCCATAAACATAGTTGGTACAAGCCATCCATTCATATGTCTCTATGATAGTTCTAAATGAGATTTTTCACAAATGTTGAATGGATTTTGATCGCTTTCAAATGAATAGTTTTAAAGGTTAACTTGAAAGGATGCACGAATTTTACAAGACGTTACCAGATAATGATGTGACTTTAAAAAAATGTACATATCATTGTAGAGCACCCCGACTTGGTTTTATTTTTCTGGAATTAGCTGATTATGGTTACACCCTTTTGAGCTAATCAACTTTGAAAATTTTATTTTTCAGAGCTTTTGTATATAATCTTTTTTCAACTCTGTAATTACAAGAGCTCAATGGTCTAGTTGGTTAAGCGTTCATTTTTCCTTTTTCTATTTGAAGGTTCGAGTCCCGGTGCCGTCGGTTACTTTTTCACTCCCAGACCCCCCCCCCATACAACATGTGGTCGACCATCAAAATCGGATTTATGGTTGTGGAGATATGAATTTTTAAGGTTGCTATATTCATCTTGAGATCTCTGTACATCCATCCAGGTTAAGACTAACCCGGCTGTCATTAACAACGGGAAACATATATCTTTATCCTTGGCAAAATAATCCATAAAAACTTGCTAAAATGTTTTTATAAAAAATATTAATGCTGATTTACATGTAAGATTGGATTATCATTAAAAAATGCATAATATTGTACTTTATAATAGCTATCAGCCCAATATCGGAGAAATGTTCTCGTATAATTAGTGTTTCTAAAATTTTAAAACAATTTAAGCTTAATGAGAGAAAGAATTGTAATTTTTTAAAAATTTGTAAGTCGGAAGGGGTGGGACAAAATTTTAGTGCAAAGGCCGGGCCCTGAATGAATTAAATTAATAAAGCTTAAAACGCAAGTTCTGTTATAATCAAGCTTTTTTTGACCCCGATGTCACAAAATGAGTTCTCACCGTAGGTCTATAGGAAAAATTACGCTGATCACGAATATACTGGGTTGTTGGGGTTGATTCGGCCCGAAAGTGGGCCAAAAATTGCCCTGAAGCTGACAAAAATGGCGATTTTTGGCGTTTTTGGTTCGCTTTAAAGAATATCACATATCTCCAAAACTAAAATTCTTTTCACTTAGGATAAAAAGCACTAAAAAGAGGATGAAAATGGCAACTTTTAGTATACTAACGCAAGTTATCGTACTTTTTCATTTAAAATGAACGAAAAAAGTACAACACAAGGTCGCAAGTTGTTGTACTTTTGTCGTACCACGGTACGACAGAAAGGTACAACAGTACGACACTAACTTGCGGCCGGCCTTATTTCGATAATACTCAGGTGCAACCGTCTGAACCAGCTATCAATTCAAGTTATTAAACTTATCAAAGCGCTTATCTAACATCTATCGAAGATCGAAGTCTCCCTGCGCCGAGCCGCAACAAGATCCATCTAAAACCTCAACTAATCGAAAAAATGGACGTATATTGAAAATCGTTGCCATTTTCATCCTCTTTTTAGTGCTTTTTATCCTAAGTGAAAAGAATTTTAGTTTTGGAGATATGTGATATTCTTTAAAGCGAACCAAAAACGCCAAAAATCGCCATTTTTGTCAGCTTCAGGGCAATTTTTGGCCCACTTTCGGGCCGAATCAACCCCAACAACCCAGTATATTCGTGATCAGCGTAATTTTTCCTATAGACCTACGGTGAGAACTCATTTTGTGACATCGGGGTCAAAAAAAGCTTGATTATAACAGAACTTGCGTTTTAAGCTTTATTAATTTAATTCATTCAGGGCCCGGCCTTTGCACTAAAAGACCAGTCCAGTAATTTACAATCATATGAAAAGATCATGAAAAATGGAGCATTTTTTGTTTTTACGGCATGTTCTGAATCGTTGTAGTTTTCAAGATAACTGCGTTTGAATTTGTGTACAAGCTCTTCGTTGTAATACACAAACTTTTTAAAAATTTTTTGAAGAAAAATCGATTTTTGCATCGATTTTTTAAATTTTCATACAATGAACATTGTAGCAATGTTTTATAGCTAAGTGAGGCGAACAAAATGACACCAAAATTATCCAATTTGAACATTGTTTTGGGTTATTGAAACGAAAACATGAATCAGGGTTTTCGTTTCAATAACCCAAAACAATGTTCAAATTGGATCATTTTGGTGTCATTTTGTTCGTCTCATTTAGCTATAAAAATTGCTATAATGTTTATTTTATGAAAATTTAAAAAATCGATGCAAAAATCGATTTTTCCACAAAAAATTCAAAAAAGTTTGTGTATCACAACGAAAAGCTTGTAACAAATTCAAAATTTCAAACGCAATTATCTCGAAAGCTACAACGATTCAGAACATGCCGTAAAAACAAAAAATGCTCCATTTTTCATGATCTTTCCGAATACATCATTTTTTCATATGGTTGTAAATTACTAGACTGGTCCTTTAAGTAACTGAAGTCCAATCAACTTCAACCCGCTAGCAATCAAGCTATCAACCGATTCTAAATTATCCACCCAAACAACTTATTTTCCACAGATACAGCTATGTGTTTCTTACCTCAAAATAAAAGAGTCAGCCATAATATCAAATGGACCCCAATAGTTTATAGATGTAACATTATGTTGAACAGAAGGAGTAATAAAACTGCCATTTGTTAACTTTAATAAGCCTATTCGATAATAAAAGAATAAATCAATTCCAGGAATAATATATTCTTCAATTTTATGTGCTGGATTGACAACACCCATATCAGCGCCGATAAATAAAAAATATGAAAGATCAGAACGCTTTTCCATATAGTCAGCTAATATGCAATGTCTTTTGAAAAGGATCTAAAATTGGTTCAAAGTTTCATTGGTTTTAAATTTTGACTTAAGGAAAATTTCGGAGCTATTGTGGATCAGGGGGGGAGGTCACTCCAAGGTAAAAATCGAAAAAAATTTTTTCTAAAATTTTTAAAAAATGACATACTTAGGGGTAATTTTATGCGAAAAATCGATTGTGCGTATTCCCGAAGAAAAAAATATATACAAATTTTGGACCTAGTCCTGAGGCCTATGGTGTGATGTCCCCCCCCCCCCCCCCAGCTTTACACTTCCTCTTTGAACGGCCTATTTAAATCGTTTTTTTGGCACTAGGTCATTTCTTACTCTTACTTTACGAACGATCCTTACTGTCATTCCTTACCCGGCCATTCTACATTTTTTCACAACAAGTGATGTTCTACAAAGTTGTTTGTCGTGATCTCAATAGCAACTTTGTAGAACATCACTTTTCATGAAAATATTTCTGTGTTGGAGAAACTGACTACAGACCGGCAAGGAATGTCCGAATAAGGAAAGACCGATAAGGATCGACCGTAAGGGATGACCTAGTGCCAATTTTTTTTGATCCTAATATGAAAATTGTCCAGAATTTCATGCTGAACAACGTTAGTAACACAACTTTTCAAAAAATTCATCTTCATCAAAACTTCGATTTTTATACTATTTGAATGTTCAATTTTTTAAAAGATATACATCAGGATGTGCACATCGAGTTTTATTATATTCAAAATTTTTTAGATCAATCACTATAAACTCATAATTATGCATTCTAGCATAGCATTGTACCGAGTCTAACGCCATCAAATATGTTTGATATCGATGAATAGGATCATAGTAACTGGTCACTATGGCAATTTTTGGTCTAGGCATTACTTCTGTACCTAAACTTATTATTTTGAATATATTATCTATAGCTCTCAGGCACATAACGAAAAATCGCCGATAGGGGGGGGCAATTTACAAACAAATTTTTTTGCCCCGATTTTTAGCGACACTTTTTTTGGTCGCCAGATCTAAAATTTGTCGAAAAATGGCATTTTGCTAAAAATTTTGCGCCGCAGGCGAAAATTTTTTATAAAAATAAGCATTTTATGCAAAAAATGCTTGAAAAATTCATATTTTCAACTAAAATTTTGACAAAAATGACAACAAATTTGCAAATTTTGACGAAAAAATCGCTAAAATTGACCTAAAATGACAATAATTTCGTGCCGAAGACGCGAAAAAATTTTTTGGGGTATTTTTGCTCTTTTTAGAAAAGTTTTCAAAATTTTGGTAAAAAGATAAGGGGAACTCTTTTGATTTTTTTCGCTCCTTTGGCGCGATAGAAGGAAGCAATTGTCCGGATTGTCCCCCTCTCTCGCTATGTGCCTGATAGCTCTTCCCTAAATTCCTACCAAAAAACCTGACAAGTATAATAAATAAAAGAGTTAAAATAATAGCCAAACGATAGGAATAATAGAAATAGATGATAGCATTAGTTCTAATAATTCTCATCTTCAAACGAAAAAATGTAACATTCCTGCCCTCCTACTACAAATCACTTACCTTTTATTTCTACCAAAAGCGCAACAAATTTCCACCAGGTTTTCGCGATCGGTTTCAAAACTAGAAAAAATAGCTAAACGCCTTGAATATTGAGGAAACCTAAAAAAGATCGAGTAAAATAATCGCCGTGCTTCCGGCACAAAATAACAACGCGGGTTTTTTGACCCGAGATAAATCGTTGTCGCGAGACAATGTTCGACGGGTTTTTTGACCCGAGATAAGGCCCAAAATGTGATTTTTGGTGTCAAAATTAGGGTTCAAAGGTTCAAAGAAATGGTCATAACTTTTAATTGTTAAAAGCTTTTTCGATAAGGGTGCTCGTTAGTCATTGTCTCGCCCAAAAAACACTGTTAAATGAGCTGTGAAACGTTGTCGAGCTCAATAAAAAACGCTGTTAAACATTGTCTCGCAACAACGATTTTTCGACAACGTTGTCGAGAATCTCGAGAAATCTCGACAACGTTGTCGAAAAATCGTAAAGTATTTGCAATTTTCAATGCAAATCATAAAAAACGAAGACAACGTTGTCGAAAAATCGTTGTCGCGAGACAATGTTCGACAACGTTTAACAGCGATTTTTATTAAGCTCGACAACGTTTCACAACTCATTTAACAGTGTTTTTTGGGCGCGACAACGACTAGCGAGCACCCTAACTCTTTTTGCATTTGATAGGGAATGAAAAGATGCAAATTTTGATATATTAACTTTGGTTTCAGATCTTCCTGGCTAAAAATGCTTTATAAAAATGGCATCATTTTTAAGAAAAATCGAACTTTCGGGGGTCTAAATTCGACTTTATTTTGATCGGTTCGATTTTAAATCGACTTAAAAAAATTGTTTCTAGGTCAGAAAAACACTTTCTGATCGTTTTTGGAATAAGTTTTGAAAGTTCGATTTTCACCCCCGGTGGACCCGCCAGGCCATCTGGCTACCGGGGGGGGGGCAAAGGTGTCATGGGCGAGGGCCACGGTTTTTTACGGCCGTTTATATATTTATATTAAAAAATCATTTGTTTAAAATTATTTTTGGGTTAAAAAATAATCAATCTATCCGAAAAAATAGAGGATCAAAAGCTCAAATGTTGATCATTTAGGGTCTCCAAATAAAAACACTAGGACTTCGTAGTTCGTATGAGGAAAATCAGGATCTCATAGTGCATCGAGCGTGAACAATGAATGAAGAGAGATAGAGACCGGCATATTTTTTTTGCTTCCTTGTAAAATTCAAAGTGTTCCAGACATCATAGCCAACAAACGCATTGTATACTCTATCAAGGTTGGTAGCCTTTTCCAAACAATGATCGGGCAGTATTTGACAATTCCCTTGTTAGTTGATTTAGCTTTAAAGCTACTGAGTTGAAAGAAATCATTGATATTCACATGATTTTCTAAAAATAGAGAAAATTTCGAAAATCTTTAGGAAATCTAGAGATTCACGAAAATCTACAGGGTGTCCCAGCTAATGACTTGGCATTATCTCCGAAACCTTGACGAATTTTTCGATGCGGATTTTTTAAACACTTTTTAGCATGGCCGATTTTAGGCACTATAACTTTCGCCACGCTAACTTTCGTCATGATAACTTTCGCCACTTTCGTGTCAATAACATATTTAATTTCAGATTAATTGAGTTGCCTGATTTGCAATAAATATGTATATTTACACGAACGTGGCGAAAATTGTCGTGGTGAACATGAAACGTGGCGAAAGTTACAGTGCCCGATTTTACTTAACTACAAAAAATTTTAGAGTGTTTTGAAATTAACTGGTATTTTTCGGCAAAATCAAATCGCCGTGAATGGGAATCGATCCCGTTACCTTTGGAGTCGAATCAGAGAACACTACCATTGAACCATTTTAGTATTTCAAGATCAAATTTTAAATTTGCTTATTATTTTATTTAATTTTTTACATATGAAAAGGCCTTTTTGCCGGATTGGTTAGGGGGGGGGGACTCTCTCCTTTGGACATGTGTGACCCGCACCCAAAAACACCCATTGGTAGATGCTTTTGGGTGGTGAGTGCTAGCACCTTTTCGGGCCCTAGTATAGATTAGTTTTATACATTTTAAAACTATTTTTAATCATGTGCCACGCGTTTTTGAAAAAAGTTTTTTTTAAATATTAAAGTTGCTGGCGCCCCGATGTACTGCATGCTGCGATACCTTGCTGCTGTAATGATACACCAGAGACCTATTTTAATTGTTGCAAAGTGTAAAGTTGAAAAAAATGCACTAAAAAATGTGCATTTTTTGTTCAACTTTGCACTTTTCACTTTACGCTTTTACTTTTGGGCAATACCCCCAGACTGCAACTATACATGGACAAGGGGGGGAGGCAATGTACCCCCCCCCCAATTTCGTATCGGGGGAAAAATTAATGGACCAATTCGTATTTGGGAAGCCGCCCAGACTGAATTCGTTGCAAAAATTCGTATACGAATTCATAAATCGAGAACGAATTCGTATTTCGACTTTTTCGCCTGTCGACTTTTTTTTGGTCGACAGTAACCTTTGGGATCAATTCGTATTTTGGGGCCCAGTACCCCCCTGGTTGCCCATGTATGGCTGCAACCACAAACTTTAATTTAGAATTAAGTTTATTAAGATAAGAAAGCAATGTACAGTGTGTCATAGAGGACAAAGGAGTAGATATATCCATCCCTCATTAGAAATTTTCGAAAATTGGTGCGTGCAATGAAATTTACCATTTATTTTGATGATTATCTGCATAATCTTACCTCTGAATTTAGGGCTGTTTTTATTTTGAAATCATATAAATAAACTCATTAATTATGCCCGATTCCTAAAATAGTTCATAGAATAACAAAAACAAACATTTTTATTGACTTTCCCAGAATATGTATTAGGTTGTTTCATAAGTATCTGTGGCCCAAAAAATACATCTCAAATCATCATTTTTCACTATTCTTCGATGAAATTTTTTTCAGTTTTAGTAAAGAGTGTATGCTGAATATGATCCAATCGGCCTTTTTGAACGAAACTCATGTTTTCGTACCAATATACAGACTTTTCAAAAAATCATGATTTTCAAAGATATAACTTAAAGGGGAGTGACATTTACGGGTTTATTAAGACTTTTGAAAAGTCTGTATATTGGCACGAAAATATGAATTTTGTTCAAAAAGACCGATTGGATCGTATTCAACATACACTTTTTACTACTACTGAAAAAATTTCATCGTAAAATAGTGAAAAATGCCGATTTTAGACGTATAAACTGGAACCGAGCTCCGAGAGACGGCGGCTCCGGGTGCTGACTCTTCGCCTCGAGTACGGCTTCGCCCCGAATGCGGCCCACCTACGGCTTTGCTCCGAGCACAGCTCGCCTACGGCTTCGCACCCAGTACTGTTCGCCTCCAGCTAAATTTAAAAAAATTTCTTTGTCAAAGGTAAAATCTTTTGGATTCTGCTGGGAATCGAACTTGAGAGCAATTTCTAAGAGCCGACAGTCTTCGCCACTCGGCCATGAGGGCTTCTTAATATAAATTATTGAATTTCAACTGTAAGACTTACGTAAAACATGATATGTGGCTAAAAAAGTTTCCTTGAAAGGATGATTTTATTTTAGTGTCATTTTTCTTCTCTCACCGAGCTCTATTGATTGGTATAAGCCGTGACGGAATTGAACTTAAGGTAACGGAGACAGCACAAACCGACACACATAGCGCGTTTAATGCTTTAAGATTTTTTGGGCCGCCGATACTTATGAAACAACCTAACAGTTTTTTGCAGAATAATTTTGGAATTTAGGGGAAAATAAAAAATGCGTGCTTTTTACAAGGCTATCAACAAACCTCCATCGATCATAGAGATACCTAAACCGATTGCATTCGAAAATGAAGCTTTAATTCGAATTCGAAGAGCTGGTATTTGTGCTACAGATATTGAAATTTCTCGAGGATATAATTCAGATTTTGAGGGTGTTCTCGGTCATGAATTCGTTGGTATCGTGGAAGAGGTATTTTCTCTATTCGTTATTTAATACATAAAAAATTTCTTAGGTACATAGCAACGATCTTGCTGCGTTGTCCTTGATAGGAAAACGTGTTGTTGGTGAAATCAACCTACCTTGTATGGAATGCGAAATTTGTTTAGGCATGTCAAAAAAAGTTCAAGCATGTCAAAAAAGTTGTTAAAAAATTTGGCAACTTAAAGGACCAGTCCAGTAAGTTACAATCATATGAAAAAATGATATATTCGGAAAGATCATGAAAAATGGAGCATTTTTTGTTTTTACGGCATGTTCTGAATCGTTGTAGTTTTCGAGATAACTGCGTTTGAAGTTGTTACAAACTCTTCGTTGTAATACACAAACTTTTTTGAATGTTTTACGGAAAAATCGATTTTTTCAATTTTCATAAAATGAACATTGTATCAATTTTCATAGCTAAATGAGACGAACAAAATGACACCAAAATTATCCAATTTGAACATTGTTTTGGGTTATTGAAGCGAAAATTCTGATTTATGTTTTCGTTTCAATATCCCAAAACAATGTTCAAATTGGATAATTTTATTCGTCTCATTTAGTTATAAAAAATTGCTACAATGTTCATTTTATGAAAATTTTAAAAATTGATGCAAAAATCGATTTTTCCGTAAAAAATTCAAAAAAGTTTGNTACAACGATTCAGAATATGCCGTAAAAACAAAAAATGCTCCATTTTTCATGATCTTTCCGAATATATCATTTTTTCATATGATTGCAACTTACTGGACTGGTCCTTTAACTTGATAAAAATACTATTTCTTTCGATTAAAAAATTTTTTCATGAGTATTATTTGCTTTAAACGGGGTAAACTTTGCAGCACTATCTCTGAAGCAATTTTTTTGGAATTTTTGTAAAAGTGACTTTTCTAGGGGTAATTTTATGCAAAAAATCGATTGCATGCATTCCCGAAGCTTGAAAATGCGAAAATAACAGTGTATATTGAATCCGCAATTTTCATATTTTCGCTTCAATACACACTCTAATTTCCCTGAATCAGAGTCAGGGAAGCATTTTCAAACTTTAGGAATGCGCGTAATCGATTTTTCGCATAAAATTACCCCCAGAAAAGTCATTTTTGCAAAAATTAAAAAAATTTTTTTCGGAGATGCTGCTGCAAAGTACCCCTATTTAAGTAAAAAATGAAATTTTTATCAAAATTTTTCTAAAAATATTTAAAAAACTGCTTTTTGACAACTTTTTGACATGCTTTGCTTTAAACCCGGAAAATTCCATCAGAAAACGAAATCACTGTCCAAATCGTCGATGCCTTGGAATCCAAAATAAAAATGGAACTTTCGCTGAATTTATTATACTTCCGTTAAGAAACCTCCATCTCGTTCCCGACAGCATTTCCGATGAAGAAGCTTGTTTTACAGAACCTTTGGCTGCTGCATGTCGAATTATAGAACAAAATCTCATCAAGAAATCCGATAAAATCGCTATTATTGGTGATGGAAAACTGGGATTATTGATCGCCGAAGTGCTGATTCGTCAAAATTTCCCGAATAAAGTTGTCATGATTGGAAAACATGAGAAAAAGATGAACTTGTTGCCAGAAAATCTCATTGTCCCAGTAATATTTGATCAAAAGAAGATAGAAAATCAATTCGAAAACACGTTCGATGTGACTATAGCATGTTCGGCCTCTTTACAAGGTTTTCAGTTAGCATGTGCTATAACAAAACCCCTCGGAAAAGTTGTTCTCAAAACAACATGTTCGTCTGAAACCAACATGTCTTTGAATGAGGTGGTTATAAAAGAGCTCCAAATCGTTGGATCTCGATGTGGTCCATTTGAACCGGCAATAAATTTATTGAAAAATGGAGAAATTTGTTTGAAGAAATATATCGCAAGAACTTTTCCTTTTGAGGAAATGGAAAAAGCCTTCGATTTCGCTTCACAGAAAGGAGTTTTGAAAATACAAGTTCTTATGTAAAAATTTTTTATTCTATTGAAAAGTTATTCTATTCGTAATAAAATTTATATGAAATTGGGCAAAAGTTTTCGGACCCGGACGGGACTCGAACATGGACCTCCTGGCCACCATACTAGTGCACTACCATTGTGCTAACGAGAACTACAACTAATGCCCGTTAATTGGTAAATACTTGACGGTGTATTTTCCACTACTCACACTGTAATTAACACCTGTCACAGTGTGAGTAGTGGAAAATACACCGTCAAGTATTTACCAATTAATTTGCATTAGTTATAGGTCTCGGTACAACAATGGTAATGCACTTGGACGGTAGCCAGGAGGTCCAGGTTCAAGTCCCGGTCGGGTCCGAAAACTTTTGCCCAATTATGAAAATACTTGTATTTTCTTAGATAATTGTTCTTTATCGATTTTTTAGTGTTTTTAAGATGGAAAAATCAAAACAGCGCGTTCGAGAATTGATTTTGTATGAATATCTATTGGGGCATACAGCTCATGAAGCCCATGTGAACATTTGTCGGGCTGAAGGCCCAAATGCTGTGAGTCGGATGACCGTGTATAATTGGTATGAGAAATTTCAGAATGGTCGGTTCTTTCCGTTTTTTATCGTCTATCCTTTTTTAAGGAAACGAGAATTTGCAAGATTTGCATCGATCAGGACGTCCGTGGGAAGTCGATCATGTTCTTGTTGGCAACACAGCCGAAGATCAGGAGGTTCCCGATACAAAACGTTTGTCAGGCGAGTTCGGTGTCAGTCAGAGGACTATTGAGCGGGTTTTGAAAGAACAAGATTTGTTGTATTATTATAAACGAATAAATTATGAATTAATGTTCAATTAAGATAAAAGTCCAAAATAATCAACTAGTATAAAAACTTATGTCGCCACCTAATAAAATGGACAACCCACTCTATTCTAGAGGAATAGTTCTTCACCCTATCCATAAAAATCTTAGTCTAAATTTCTTCTTCCATCGAGTTTGCAAAATCTATTTAAAATTCCCAACTGCTATCGTCATGCTCCCCTCCCCCTCACTAATTATGTTAAAAACTCCGATTTATCTCATTTACTATAGCGCAACCCAACTTTTAAAGGTATTTTTTACAGGGTGCGGCAGAATAAGCCGGTCACATAAGAATGTTTATGATCATCGTTATAGGGATTTTTTTATTGAAAACTTTTGGCCCTTCTTGAACTTGAATGGTTTCATCCCAAGCTCTTCATGAAGAATTCTACGCACTGATCTATCGGAAATCCCCAGTTGTTTGGCGAGCTTTATTGAAGAGTTTCTTTTGGTCGTTGGATTCCGCTTGAGAATTCCTCGAATTCGTTGATGGTTTTTTGTGGTTCTTGCAGCCTTTTTCTGCCTCTTCTTGCACGGTATTCATTGGTTCCGGTTTCTTCGATATCATCGATAACGGTGGATTCATCAAGAAGCCTGGATATTTCTCGCATAGGAATTATATTTTGGTACATTCTAATGATCGCGGATCTTAATTCCTTCATTTTTAGCTAAAAATAGGGATATGATCGGATGAATAAAACTTAAAATTAATGGAATCACATGTAAGAATGAACAAAATAGTAGATAAGATAAGAATTCTCAGGTGACCGGTTTATTCTGCCCCACCCTGTATTGGTCTCGGCGTTTATTATTATATTAGACACTTTTTAGATCGATGAATGAGTATGAAATTTGTGTTAGGTATCTGTATTCAAGAAACTAATTTATTTTATATTGGGTTGTTCAATAAGTATTTGCCGCTCAAAATTTCATCATTTTATCCGTTTTCGATGAAATTGTTTTCAGTAGTGGGTAAGAGTGTATGCTGAATACGATCCAATCGGTCTTTTTGAGCGAAACTCATGTTTTCGTGTCAATATCCAGACTTTTTCAAAAAATCGAGATTTTTTATACCCCTAAAATGGCTCAAAAATTTGTATTCCCTGAATCAGGGTTAGAGAAATTTTTTCATACCTCGAAAATGCGCGCAATTGATTCCCTGACTAGAAAAACTCTAATAGAGTCGAAAATTTCGTCAAAAAATCGGACGGGAACGAGAAAGTTCATCGGGAAAAAATCGTCGGGAATTCTCGATTCGGGAAACGGGAAAAATTTTCCCGTCAACCCTACTTACAAGTAAACGTTCCGAACTTTACCCCCACAGATTTCAAAAACCCTATGCTAGTTTGAAAGTACATAATTTTTAAAGATTTTTAAGCACGTTAAAACAAGTCACACATGTCAAAAATTTTGCTTCAGCACCCTTTGAAAGTCGAAAAGCAGCGTTTTTAAGGAAAAAGATAATTCTTAAAAACACCGAAATAGTGATGTTCAAAATAATAAATGAGGATAATTGTGAGCTTAATGTGATGGCATAGATACTTTTCTATAAGATAATTAACACCATACATGGGCAAAGGGGTGTGCGGCTTCAGGTTTGGCTAACAAAAAATAAGAAGTGGTCAAAATAAAAATTATGATTTTTTTCGAAATTTCGATATTTGATAACAACAATTATGTTAAAAATCTAACTGAAGTCTAAAATACACTTTTAAGAAGTGTTCTATGGGATAAGATTCATACTTCTTAATAAGTTGGTCGGGCAAAATAAGAAGTGGTCCCAGAACCTTATACTTTTTCTGTAATTCTGGCCTTTTAAGAAGAAGGGGGTGTGTGGCACACACCCTTGCCCACGTATGATTAACACATTAAGATTAAACTTAAACGTGAGTTTACTTGGATATCTAATAGGCTACGAGGAAACAGGTGCAAGTTACAAGTATCGATTTGCAAAGAACCAATTCGAGCAAATTCATTTTTACTCAAGCAGCTGTATTAGTTGTAAACTTCCACCAGAATTCACTTATAGTTAATATATTTAAGAAAAATTTGGCAAAAATCAATCTGATAGACCTGATCAGAGCTTTTACAATATAATTTCTTAAAAGAAAGTATATTGTAATGTTTTTAAATAACTTTAATTTTTTTCCTGTTCTCTCTATCTCTTTTTTAAAGGTAATCTATGAACTTTAAAGGACCAGTCTACTTTTGGGGAAATGATGCCATGGATAGAGCACAAAATTTTGAGCATTTTTTGTTTTTACAGCACCACCTAAAAATCTAACGGTAAAAAGTTATGACCGAAACAAAATTGTAAAGTTTGAACTCAAATGAGTTTGAACATTGAAGCGAAGAGCTTGTATCCAGATTGTTTATTGAAACGATTTATAAAACGTTATAAAATTCAAAATCCTTGAACATTTAGAAAGAAATAAATACAGCATTTTTTATAACTCGACGAGACGAATAAAATGACGCCAGAATTATTGAATTTGAAAATGCTTTGGGTTATTGAAACGAAAATTTTGAATCAAAGTTTTCGTTCCAATAACCCAAAACATTGTTCAAATTCGATAATTTTGGTGTCATTTTATCCGTTTCGTCGAGTTATAAGAAATGCTGTATTTATTTCTTTCTAAATGTTCAAGGATTTTGAATTTTATAATGTTTTATGAAATCGTTTCAATAAACAATCTGATTGATGCCTGAGTGCCGGCTCTTCGCTTCAATGTTCAAACTCATTTGAATTCAAAAATTACAATTTTGTTTCGATTATAACTTTTTACGGTTAGATTTTCAAGTAGTGCCGTAAAAGCAAAAAATGCTCCAAATTTTGCGCTCTATCACATGGCATCATTTCCCCAAAAGTAGACTGGTTCTTTAATACTTTGTGATAATGTATAAGTATAGTCACGTTTTAACTTATATAAATAATAACGTTATCACTGTGATAATAGTGATAACGATTTTTGTGATAACGTTATCACAGAAATCGTTATCACTGTTATCAAAATGCGTTATCTCATCACTTATCACACCCTTTTATCATTATCACTTTGAACATCACAACATCGAAATTCAATGTTTTTGTCGAAACAAGTTGTCAATCCACTGTTTTTGACTATGCTCAACAACATAAAAATGTGTTTGAAGTGATTTGAAAAATTTTTGAATAATCGATTTTTTTATACCCAGGGGCATAGATAGAGGTCAAAAAATAGATTTTTCAAAATTTTTAAATTTGTGTTTAATTTATTGCGAACATATGAGTTTTGCACGCCTTTTTTTGCATTTATAAGCTCTAATTTATGTCATTGAAATTTTTTCATAAGGTAATCCTATAATTAATTTTGTGCTTACTTATATTGATTAAGTTTACTTTATAAAACTTCCTGGTCGTAATTATAAAACTTCTTGGTCCTGGTCGTAAACAATATTTGATTAAATTTACTTTATAAAACTTCCTGGTCGTTTTTCTTAAAGAAGTTAAGTTCCAATTTCCTGTCATTTATGATAAGAAAGCCATCGAAACTCTTATTTATTTTGATTTTTTAAGAGACACTTTCTTGAGCGTGCAAAAGTCGCCCTAAATGTTTCAAGTTGAATCTATTTACCGAGATTATAATGCATGGGAAAATTTTTGAAAGTCACTTCAAAGCAACAAATGGACAGCCAAAAATTCAAATCCTTGCCTGAAACTCACATACCCCGATTTTACGTGTATTTTTGGAAATTTTCAACCTGTCTAAAACACCACAGATAGTTTTTTTCGGTCAAATTTTAACGCTGTTCGATGTATATTAACACGGAGAACAGTTTTAGCGTGATTTCGAAAAAATCTGAGAAACTTCAATTTTTGATCCATTTTTACACGTAGAACTAGGAGGAGGATTCGAAAACCTTTTTTCGGATTTTTTCGAAACCACGCTAGAATTGTTCCTAGTGTTGAAATACATCGAACCGCGTTAAAATTTGACCGAAAAAAATTATCTGTGGTGTTTTAGACAGGTTGAAAAATTCAAAAAATACACGTAAAATCGGGGTATGTGAGCTTCAGACAAAAATTTGAATTTTTGGCCGCCCGATTTTTAATTTGAAATGACTTTCAAAAATTTTCCCACGCATTAATCTCACTAAATAAATTCCAGTTGAAGCGCGCTCGGACCATTTAACACTAGTACCAGGGGCTTTCAAAAGTTCGAGAAGTGGTCTCTTAAATGTTGCGTGGGAAATACAAGAGTAATCCTTAAAGAATAGAATTTTTAAATAATTTGTATGTAAAAATGGGCTCTATTGAAGCTTTGAATAAATACATTTACGATGGAATTTTTTAATTAATTATAAACTATCAACTTAAGGTTTCTATTTTAGGACTCAACTCAATTACGGTCTTGATATTTTTAAATTTTTCTAAATAAAAAATATGGGTTTATGTCAAAGCGAGGAAGATAAAGCATTGGCTAAGAAGAACCAGGCTATCAATCGCGAACTTCAAGAAGCGTATTTTGAAAATGTTAAAGTAATCAAATTATTGTTATTGGGTAAGAAATTTCGAGTTTTGAAGAAAAAAATATTTAAAAAAAATCATTTTTAGGAACAGGAGAATGTGGAAAAAGTACCATATTAAAACAAATGAAGTAGGTTCTCTTATTTTTTCTATTTCTCGATTTCTTTTTCTTCTTTTACTTACATAACAGACATGATCAATTTTTTTCGCCTTCTCTATTTTCTTGGCTTATTTTCAAATAACTTTTCTTTCAGAATCCTTCACGGCCACGGCTACACTGAAGAAGAAAAAGTTAGCAAAAAATGTATAGTCTATAACAACGTTATCGAATCTATGGTAACCATATTGGAAGGAATGAAAATGCTGCGAATTAAATTCGAAAACCCCTCGCGAGAGGTGACTAATCACCTGCAAAAAAATAATCATATAAATCAAAATAATTTTTAGGTAGATTCAAAAATTGTTCTAGAAGCTGCGCTAAGTCGGAAATTTGATGAGTACGAGCGGATTTATCCGGAATTAAAGAATGCGTTGATAAATTTATGGAGTGATAAGTCGGTTTGCGTGAAAGCGATTGAAAAAGGGAATGAATTTCAACTTCCAGAATGTGCTACTTAGTAAGTAGAAATACCTATAAAAATATTCTGGGAAACGTCCGGAGACGTGTCGAGTGCGTCAAAATTATTTGCGTCATCCGATATTTGCGTCAATTTTTGTTTGCGTCAATATCTTGACTAAAACAGATGAATTGGTTATGTGGTAAAACAGATTATTTATATGTTAAACAACTCTTGTTATACAATATATCAGGTTAGGTGTTTCACAGCAAGAAGATTATAAAAAACTTTATTCAAATTAACTCAATTCTAAACAACACTCCTCTACAATATTAACTAAGACACTTATAAACGGTTCGACGCAAGTATTTGCCATATGTTAAGTTCAACATATTTTATCGCAATTCGACATTCTTATTCATGCGTAAAAATGATTCGTTGTTCAATTTTTGTTCTGTGTTAAATAATTTGACGCAATTTGAAATTGATACAAATGTCTGTCGATACAATCGAAAATTGACGCAAATGTCGGATGACGCAAATATCTTTAACGCAATTGCGAATTGACGCAATCGAAAATTGGCGCAAATGTCAGATGATGCAATTGACCTTTGACGCAAACAAAAATTGACGCAAATGTCGGATGACGCAAATATCTTTGACGCAATTGCGAATTGACGCAAATGTCTTTGACGCAATCGAGAATTGACGCAAATGTTTATTGACGCAAACAAAAATTGATGCAAATGTCTGTTGACGCAATCAAAAATTGACACAAATGTCGGATGACGCAATTGACCTTTGACGCAAATAATTTTGACGTAATCGACACGTCTCCAACGTCCATAGTCATAAACTAGCATTTTCTTAGACTTAGTCATATGTCAATCAAAATGATTTTTTAGCTTCCTCAAATCCGTTGATCGTATATCTCAGTCCGATTATAAACCCACCGAACAAGACATCTTATTAAGTCGAAAACAAACAACCGGTATTGTCGAAGTCAAATTTCGCATTAAAGACAAAGATTTTCGGTAAAATTTCAAATTTTATGCAAAATTATAACCACTATTTCCAGCGTCTTTGACGTAGGAGGCCAACGTTCAGAACGTAAAAAATGGATCCATTGCTTCGAAGGGGTTCATGCCATCATTTTCATAGCAGCTATAAGTGAATTTGATCAAGTTTTACTCGAAGATGCGAAGACGGTAATTTAGAGACTTTTTTAAAAATGTGGAAATTAACTTTTTAGAATCGATTGATGGAATCGACGAGGTTATTCGCGGCGATATGTAACAGTTGTTGGTTTATTCAGACGATGATAATTTTATTTTTGAATAAAACAGATTTATTTTTGGACAAGATCAAGAGAAAGAAGTCGATAAAATCGTGCTTTGAAGAATATAGTGGTAAATTTGTTTATTAGAAGTTTAAGGCTGGATACAAGTTGTCGTACCACCGCATGAGGTCGCAAGTTATCGTACTTTTATCATACTTTTTCATTCAAAATGCATTAAAAAGTACGACTCGAGACCGCAAGTTGTTGTACTTTTTGTCGTACCACGGCACGACAGAAAGGTACTACGGTATGACACCAAAGTACGACGACAACTTGCGGCCGGCCTAAGCCAAAATTGGACCTAAATTCTAACTAGCACAAAAGAAAAGACCTAATCCTAACCTGATTTTTAGGCCACAACACATACGACGATGAAATTGCCTATATCGAGAAGAAATTCCTTATATTAAACGCCAATACGAACAAAAAAGTCTACATCCATCACACTTGTGCGACAGATACGAATCAAGTCAACCTTATTATGGACAATGTGGTCGACAGTATTATAAAGAAAAATTTGAAGGGTATAGGATACTAATGATCTGTGCATATTGTATCAGTTTTAGGGTTGTCATAACGGTATTATGATTTCGTTATTTTTGTATCGATATAATAACGAAAAAAATTTATTTCGTTATTTTTATATCGTTTTAATATCGATATAATAACGATATAAAATAAAAAAATTTAAAGCATTTATTTTAAAGAAAAATTATAGAACAGTTGTATACACACGTGTACAAGTGGGTCTTCGAAAATCCGATCCGATTGCACGACCACCTCCCCCGTCACTGCACGACCAGTGACGTACACAGAATTCCGTAAAGGGGCACACACATCATAAGGGTCTCCCCTTACTTTTTTTTCAAAAATTTTCGAAAAATCATAAGAGTCCCCCCTATGTTTTTTTTTCATTTTTTAGAAAAATTTTCAAAAATTATAAGGGTCATCCTTTACGGTAAAAATTTTTTTGTTAAAAATCCTTACCAAAAAAACAAATTTTTTTGTTGAAAATGCTTGTTTTAAGCTTAAAATGGTCAGAAATCAGTGACGTATCCAGAAATTTATAGAGGGGCCCCTTCTATAAATTTCAAAAATTTGCCTTGGTCCCTCCTTGTTTTTTTCAAAAATTTTCCAAATTTTTGGGGAAAACATAAGGGGGGACCCTTATGATTTTTTTTTAATTTTCAAAAACCACCTTGGTCCCCCTTGTTTTTCTCGTCGCAGGCAAAAATTTTTTTGAGAAATGCTTGTTTCTAAGCTGAAAACGCTCAGAAAATGAAAGTTTTTGATGAAAAAATGACGATTTTTGCTGATAAAATTTAAATTTTTGAAAATTTTTAGTGAAGATTTGGTCATTTTTGGTGAAAAATCATAATTGGAGACCACTAAAATTTTTGAAAAAAAAATTAGGGAAAACATAAGGGGGAACCATTAGGAAAAAATTTTCATTTTTTTCACTATGGGGGGCAGTGCCCCCTCTGCGTACGTCACTGGGGGGGGGGGGGGAAGCAATTTTATCAAGTTTTAAAAAAAATTTCAAAAATCATCTTAACTCGCCTGTTTTTCATTAGAAACATCTATTTTTAACCTGAAAACGTTCAGAAATTTTCGACAAAAATTTTGTTGAAATCTTTGAGTTAGCACAAAAACCAGCGCCGCAGGCGAAAATTTTTTTGTTGAAAAATGCTTATTAATATGTTGAAAATGATCAGAAAATGACTAATTTTAGGTTTAAAAATTATCGAAAAAATTTTGGTTTAAAAAATTGGGAATTTTTTGCTGAAAAATGGAAAAAATTGGACAATTTTGGTATAAATTTTATTTAAAAAACCTTACCACAAGCGAAAATTTTTTTGAGAAATGCTTATTTTTAAACTGAAAATGCTCAGAAAATTACAATTTTTGTAGAAAAATGGAAAATTCAAGACCTTTTTGGTGAAAAATTTGATAGTAGAATTTTTACTAATAATATCGATATTTTTGATTTCGTTATTTTTGTATCGATATAATAACGATACAATTTTTTTTCGTTATTTATATCGATATAACGAAATAATATCGATACGACAACCCTAGTCAATACTTTATTGAGAATCAAGCAAATATTATAAGAAATTTCGGAGCAAGTATACAAGTCACTTAACGTGATCTAAATTTGAAAAAATAGTTTCTTAAATTTTTTCAAAAATCAACCCGATATGGGTAATTTTATGCAGGGAATCAATTGCGATCACTCTCGGAGCCTAGAAACCACATCAAAGCGGTGAAAATCAATCGTTGGAAAGGATGAAAATTGTATGTTCGCATATGCCAAGGAATTGTGGATCGCCAAATTCAAAGCTACCTTAAAGAATTTTGCTGGCGCTCAAGATTTGGAGCACGCAACAAAGTTCTTTTCAACTTCTGGAGCCAAGACGCCTCTTTCTACTCATGCCAGCCGTGAATAAGCCACTTTTGATTGAAGAGATGCTTTTCTTATCCCAACAGCCCTCTTTAGGGCCACAGTTATAACAAGAATCACAAGCTCTAACATATTTGACAGATTTTCTGAGAAAAAATTATTTTCACCGCTTTGATGTGGTTTCTAGGCTCCGAGAGTGTTCGCAATCAATTCCCCGCATAAAATTACCCATATTGGGTTGATTTTTGAAAAAAATTTAAGAAATTATTTTTTCAAATTTAGGTCACGTTAAGTGACTCTGGAATTGTATACTTGCCCCGAAATTTCAAATTTGTTAGCGAGAAAGACTTTTTTAACCTTCGTGTGACATGGTATATAACAATAGTGTGGTTTCAATAGAAGAATCCATGAAATGTAACATTGATTTTCCGGAAGATTTCGAAATGAATCCATCAAATACGTTTGCTTATAACAATCGAGGAGCTGCGCATGTAAAATTAGGCTTATACGACAAGGCCATAGCAGACTTTACGGAAGCTATAGAATTGAAATCCTCGTGTGCTTTACTTTATAACAATCGAGGAACTGTCCAAGTGGAATTGGGCAAATATAACGAAGCAAATGCTGACTATATAAAGGCTATTGAATTAAAACCGAAGTTTGACCTAGCTATCAATAACCAAAAGATGTTGATAGATAAGATTATTAATTTTGGAAAATAGAACATTGATTGTAAAAACTAAAGAAATATATGTTGTAGCCGATCTAGACTTTCAGCTGAGTCTGACTCGGCTAGCCGATCCAGACTGAAAAAATTTCGCTAGCCGATCCAGAATGAGTCTGGATCGGCTAACTGATCCAGACTAAAGTCTCGGTCGGCTAGCCGATCCAGATTGAAGCCGAATCAGTGACGACTAGCTAGCCGATCTGGACTAAACAAAGTTCTTTTTTGCATCAAAACAAGTTTCGGAACTTATGCACTTTATCCCCCCCCCAAAATTGAAACGGCCTAGGCTTAGGCTTTAGGCCTAGGCTTACAGTAAACATATCGAACTTGATTTTTTATTTTTTGATGAATGATAGCTCAAAATGTTCGTTATGATGCATAGATCAACGTACGATAAAAATTTTTGGTACTGGTTTGCATTAAGGGCCCCAAAGGACAGGGATTTTTTTCGAAAAAATTTTTTCTAATTTTTTTTTCTAAAAATGACGTTTTTAGGGGTAATTTTAAGCGGGGAATCCGAAAAACGCATTTCCGAAGCCTGAAAACGCTTCCTTCACC
>OZJO01025624.1:0-11918 GCA_900406225.1 Acrobeloides nanus | reverse complement strand
TTTTGAATTAAAATGAATCTTTGAAATAAAAAAGATAGAGCATTTTTTGTGAAAATTTTTTATATTGATATTTTTTGCTATTTTTTCGAAAAAACTCAATTTCTTCAAATCCACAACTAATCCAATGAAACCCAAGCACAGAAAACGCTCGTGGGGTGTTCCTCTTCTTACTAGTAGCAAAAAACCGCTTCCAAAATGCTCATTTGGTTAAAAACTTAGCCATTTTCTTTAAAAAACCCGTTTTTCACGATTTAATGAACTCCCATAAAGTCATGTTTTTGAATTCGATAGACCAAAAATAACGTCAGATTCGTGTTTTTCGCATAAAAAAACCCCTATATACGGTGTTTCCATGCAAAAAATCCACAAAAATAGCATGGCTTCACATTTTGTCCCAGAGGGAAACACATGTGAGGACAACGCTATATGTAAATATTTTCAAAAATTTTGAACAAGTCTGAGGATACGTGGGCAAGAAGGGGGGACTGGGTCCCAAAATAAGAAATGGTCCTTAGAAAAATTTGGATCAAAATAAGAAATGGTCGATTTTATAGTAGTTTTACCACTTCTTATTTGAAAAAAACACCAAAAAAGAGATAAAAGCCGAGTTCACCATAACAAATTATAAAAGCCCATTTCCGATTCGAAATTTCTCGAAATCGGGAAATTTTTTTCGTCAACCCTACTTATAACCTATAAAGAAAGTTTAAACTAACCACTTCTTTTAATTCTCTCAAAATCTCAGGTCTGATAGTAACTTGTTCTTTGGCAGTAGCACTAGTTGTAGTAGTAGTAATTTCATCGGTTTTTATGGCAGGAACTGCAGCAACATTTTCTTCTTCAGATATTTTATCATCTATTTGTTTTGGAGGCTCTAATGGGGTTTCCTCTTCTATTTCCATTTTTTCATGTGCTTCTTTTTCCACTTTTTCATGTGCTTCTTTTTCGCTATTCAATTTGTGTTTATAGTTGTAAACAACTCCTTTTACATGTTCACGCATCTTAAACTGGAGTAAAATTTATCTTATAGAAAATATTCAGTTCTGTATCCAGGATTTAGCGACGGAAAGGGCAAAAAATTTTTTACCATTTGATCAGTTTAGAGGCAATACTGTAATTCAATTTTCCAAAAATGCCCAAAAAGTCAAAAATTGACAATTTTGACGAAAATTAGAAAAAAAATTGAATTTTTGTTGAAAAAATGGCAAATTTTGAATATTTTTTGATGAAAAAATTTTTTGGGTAAAAACATAAGGGGGCCATTAGGAAAATCTTTTCAGCGACGGCAATTGTCCTTCATCCTTAAATACGGGCCTGAAAATATTGAATGTGAAATATTTTCATTTGTTTTTTAAGAAAGCAGGGTGCTAGAACTGAGTGATTTTGGGTGCCTGGCACCTAAAATTACTCACAAGGGAACGTTCAGAACTGTCAATTCTGAATTTTTTTCATTTGTAGCTCAAAAGTATGAGAAAAATTGGCTGAGTTCGAAAATAATAGAATTTTTCTCCTATGCGGCCTTATAAGGATCGAAAAATTGCAAAAAAATTTTTAAACAAAATTAAATTTTTCTATATGCAAAAAGAAATATTAAGAACCAGGATTCGAACCCAGCACCTTTGGAGTCAATAGTCTAGATGCTTACTCACTAGGCTATGAAAGCAATGTCGAAATTGGATTAAACTTTAAATATCAAGAAAAAGTTATTTTGCTTTAAATAAAAAATTTTTAACTTTTAACGTAAATTCGATTCAATATAAAAAACAACTTATTTTTGATAAAAATTTTTTATGTTAATCAAAAAATAAAAGTTAAAAATTTTTTATTTAAAGCAAAATAACTTTTTCTTGATATTTAAAGTTTAATCCAATTTCAACGTTGCTTTCATAGTATAGTGAGTAAGCATCTAGACTATTGACACCAAAGGTGCTGGTTCGAATCTCGGTTTATAATGATTCTTTTTGAATATAGAAAAATTTAATTTTTAAAAAAATTTTTTTACAATTTTTCGACCCTTATAAGGTCGCATAGGAGAAAAATTATATTATTTTCGAACTCAGCTAATTTTTCTCATACTTTTGAGCTATAAATGAAAAAAATTCAGAGTTGACAGTTCTGAACGTTCCCTTGTCAGTTCTAACACCTCACCCAGTGGATGCTTTTGGGTGCCTGGCACCCAAGATCACCCAGTTCTAGCACCCAAAAGCACCTTGGGTGCTGGTGCTAGCACCTTTTCGATTCCCATAATCACATTTTTGTAAATTATAAACGTCTCTCACCTCTCGATCATCTGACGAACGCATGATGAAAATTGAACCAGTGATTAAAGTTGCAAATAAAGCTCCAACAATGCAGAATTTTAGAAATTGAATAATGTTCATCGTTGATTGCCAACGGTTTTAAAAGATAGATGATGTTTTTTTTCTCACAAATATTACATTCTGCTAAAAACGCTATTTATTCTATCAAAGTTTTTGGAGCTAGTTCGCTTAGTTGCCGCCACTTAAATTGGTCTAAAAGTTGAAAATTTTTTCTTTAAATTCAACCAAAAAGCACTCATAGAGGGGGAGGCAAAATTTCTGACCTAGGTGGACAAAAGTCCTGATCCAAGGGGCAAAAGTCTTGACATTTCAAAAATTCTGGACGAGAAAACACCTTTTCAGCGTTTTTGACAATGTCCGGACTTTTGTCCACCTAGGTCAGGACTTTTGCCTCCCCTGTATTAGGGTTTTTTAGACCAGGAAACACGTTGATGATTTTTGCGTGAAAACCTAAAAAATAATGAAGAAATTGTTTTTTTGTTGAAATTATTGATGCCCATCGTTTTGCGTTACCCGGGATGTTCCAGGGAGGCAATGCTCCCGAGGCATAGGCAATGACACCACTTGTGGCCCTAAAGAGGTACTATAACTTTCGCCACATTTAATGTTTGCCACGTAACTTTCGCCACATTGCCACAAAACTATAACTTTCACCACAACAACTTTCGAGGGCCACTGGGATAAGAAATGATGCTACTCTTTATGGATTGCATGGAATGAAGGGTGCGTTCCTAATTTGAACCGTACGGATCACTGTCAACCATGAACCGTACGGTTTACGGTTGACAGTGATCCGCACGGTTCAAATTAGGAACGCACCCGAAAGCCGCTACTTGTGACCAAAAGTTGAAAAGCACTTGAAAATTTTTTTTCAACTTTTGGACCACGTTAAGTGACGACAACTATAGTCTTTTTTTTCGTCAAAGATTTTTTTCTTTTATAAAATTTTTCCGATTGAATCAGGAATTAAAATAAGAATTGTTTATTGAAACGAAAAAATTTAAATTCTTTGAAAGAATTTTTTAATCTCTGAATACGAACTACAAACTATTGCAAACTATAACAGAATTTTTGAATTTCTCTCAAAGAATTTAAATTTTTTTCGTTTCAATAAACAATTCTTATTTTAATTCCTGATTCAATCGGAAAAATTGTATAAAAGAAAAAAATCTTTGACGAAAAAAAAGACTATAAGTGAACTAGCTCCAAATTTTCATATTCAAAATAACAACATGATAAATTTAGATAACATCAATCAAAGTATGTATGTATATAATAAAATTACAAGGACATTTAGATAGTGCAAAGAAAAATTTTGAAAGAGAATGCCAAATCGAAAATTGGCGTCAAGGAAATGGTGAGCGAGCAAAATTGAAAACGAATATTTGAATCATTTTAGTTAGAAATTTTAAAAAATGAAATTTCCGAACTTTCCAGGGCACTAATTACGATCGAAATTTTTGAAGCACTAATTGGTGCACTAATCCTACTACAAGGGGGCGGAGAAGTCGTGGCAAAGGATGTACGCATACGTGGGCAAGGAGGAGGGACTGGGTCCCAAAATAAGAAGTAGTCCTTAGAAAATTTTGAACCAAAATAAGAAATGGTCGATTTTATAGTAGTTTCACTACTTCTTATTTGAAAAAACACCAAAAAAAGAGGTAAAAATCACGATTTTTTGAAGTCCCCTTCTATTTTTGCATTTTTTAAGGGGGAGACCCTTATATATTTTTCTACAAGGGGGAGGGGGGGGGCAAAAGTCCTCGCCTAAGGGGCAAAAAGTCCTGGCTAAGGGGGCAAAAGTCTTGACATTTTAAAAACGCTGAAAAGGTGTTTTCTCGTCTAGAATTGTCGAGAGAACACGTTTTTAAAATGCCAAGACTTTTGCCCCCTTGGCCAGGACTTTTTGCCCCTTAGGCGAAAATATACTGCCCCTTTGCCGAGGACTTTTGCCCCCTTGTACTTTTCGAGGCAAACAAGAAGTGGTAATCAATATTTTCGGCCAATAAGAAGTCAAGGGAGACAGTCCCCCCTAATTCGTTTCGACTTTTTCAAAACGGTTTTTAGATCACTAACAGCAAAATTTTGGGCAAAAACATAAGGGAGGACGCTTAAGTTTTCGATCTTCGCTTCAATTTTATCGAGATTTCGATTTTTCGAAATCGGAAAAATCGAAATTTGGGCATCGTAATCCGAAATTTCGAAATCGCGTTTTCGACGCATCACTAGTTCCCCCTTATATTTTTACTCAAAATTTTTGGAAATATTTTTTGTAAATCATGGTCCCCCATTATGATTTTTCACTAAAATTTTCACTAAGTGTCATTATTTTCACTAAAAATTATCAAATTTTCATCAAAATTCATCATTTTTCGCCAAAACTCGTCATTTTCTTTGCCATTTTCATCATAAAAATGGCAATTTCCTATGGAATTTTGAAATTACGACCTTGATATCGATTTCGCGAAATCGGAACACTGTAATTATGATTTCAACTTTTCCCAGTTCGACTTATCACTAGTATTTACTGTAAATTTTTAGAAAATCTTATAAGCATCTAAAAATGAGTAGTTCCGATGGGCTTGAAAAATTGAACGCACTTGTTTCTATGTTTGGTGACGATAAAAACAATGCAGATGAGCTTTCAGATGATGATTCATATTATACAGCGTGCGAAGGTAATTTACGAAAATTTTCTTACACTATACAACTTTTTTAAGGTCGACGAACAACAATGACTTTACCAAGTAATGAAACTGATTAAAGGGGTGCAAATTAGAGCCCTTTCTCCAAAAATTTTTTTTGAAAAATGACCTTCTCGGGGTAAAAATTGGGTGAAAAATCGATTGCGCACACCCTCTTCGCGTGAAAATGCTTCTTTCACCTTGTTTTCGTGAAAATAGCACTATTTCACGTTTGCTTAAAATTTGCATAATTCCAAAGGTCAAAGAGTTTTGGGGGCAAAAGTCCTCACCAAGGGGACAAAAAGTCCTCGCCTAAGAGACAAAAAGCTTCCGTCTAAAGTGCCTTGACATTTTAAAAACGTGTTTTCTCGACAATTCTGGATGAGAAAACACCTTTTCAGCGTTTTTGACAATGTTAAGACTTTTGCCCCCTTGGCGATGACTTTTGCCTCTTCCCCCTGTAGTAAATGAATTCCATAGATTAGCTTTTTAACTACGAATTTTCTATGAGGTTTTTATTTGAATACTTAGACGATGTGAATAAAGAAAATTCCACCTTGCATGAAACTTTATCTAATGATATTGTCGAGAACTGCAAAACACCGACTCAAGAACCTCGTGTCCGTTTAGTACCTTTGGATTTTGAAAACACGTCTCAAGAGACTGAAAAAGACAATGAGCAAAGTCTGGTTAATGTCTTTAATGATAACTTATCATCAAGCGAGGACGAATTTGAAAGGAATCATGATGACCGGTATGATCTACCTTTTTATTTTATAGCACCTAATTTTAGCCCCGCTCTTAATGAAACAGGGCGTCGTTTGAAAAAGCTGCTAGAACAGTCTCGTTCGTTGTCTGCAGCTACTCAGTCGCCTACTTTATCCGTGTCACAGTCGTTGCCTTTTCCAACATCGAATGTTCATTTATTTCAATCGTCTGCAACTCAAACCACTCCCGACTCAACGCTTCACACACGCGCTATGACAGCTGGTAGTAAAATTCAACAAGCGACTACGAAATCTGAAATTTATGATATTACATTTGGCATTTCTGTGAGGTAAAGTATTTTTTGTCTTGGTGATTCAATGTAATGACTAAATTTGATTTTCTAAAAAATGGGAGTGTTTTTACGCAAAAATAACATCGCCAACGTGTTTTCCGCATAAAATTACCCCTAATAGGGTCATTTTTGAGAAAATTTCGAAAAATAAAATTTTTCAATTTTAGACTGCGTTTAATCAGGAGTATAAGAACCGAAGTAGCTCCAAACTTTCCTTTCATAAAGTTTACCCGAGCTATAACGCTAATTTTAGGAAACCACGAATCGAATTGAAAACTTTCAACACTTATTGCATGAACTTTCGAAAGTTCAAACTTACTCAACTGTATCCAGGAAAACCGCCACAAGGTGAATGGGTGACCATGGGTGTAATTGTCGATAAAACCGAACAGCGTAAAAGTGCCAATAACAACGATTATATGATTTGGCATCTTCATGATCTTTCAGTGAGTTGGTAATTTAAAAAAGTGTTTATATTGATTTTTTTAGAATTGCCAACTTCCAACGGTAAAAGTTCTATTATTTGGCGAGTGTTTAAAAGAGCATTGGAAGCTTCAACCAGGAATGGTAGTCGCTATAACTCAGGCGCAGTTTGGTGAACCGGCAAAAGAGAAAAATGGTAAATAAAAGGTCCCTAGAATGATGATTTTCAGAAGAAAAATCCAAAATTTTCATATTCTCGCTTCAATACACACATTTCCCTGAATCAGGGTCATTTTTTCAAGCTTCAAGAATGCACGCAATCGATTTATGCATAAAATTACCCCTAGAAAAGTCATCATTTTTGCAAAAATTTCAAAAAAATTTCCAAGATGCTGCTGCCCTGATCTAGTATATGTTTTGTTCTTGGATCGAAAATCTGATTTTTGGGTCGAAATTTGATTTTATGACATTTTTTTCTGATTTTCATTTTTTCATTCCCAGCCCTCCTGTATCTTCATCTTGTTCACCCTGTAAAAGAATTTTTCAGAAGTGACATTAAAATTAACCAAAGCCGTTCAAGTGGTAGATCTTGGTTTCTGTCCCGATTTTGGCCACTGTAAGGTTAGTTGAGTAGTAATTTGTGGAAAAAATACTATTTTTGGCTATTTTTAGGGTATGAAGAATGACGGAACACCATGCTCTATGTTTGTGAACACCGCAAAATCGACACATTGTGCCTATCATGTTCGTCAATCGGCTCAAAAGTTGGCAGTCCGCAGAGGTGCTTTCAATACATCTTATTCACAGCCGCCGAAGAATTTGGATATCTCTGCACCAAGAGCATTTGCTCAACAGCCTGGTTTATTTACGGTGAATCACACGGCTTTGAATCAAAAGTAATCGAAATAGGATTTTGTGCTTCTCAAAACAAAATTTATCCATTTTGGGTACTAGTTCGGAACAGAGGATCCACTTTTTTTTTAATTTTTGAAAATGACCACCCTAAGGGGGGTAATTTTATGCGCTGAATTCAAAAATCACATTTCCAAAGTTTGAAAATGCTTCCTGAACTCCAAAAACAAGATGCGACACGTTAAGTTTACATTTTCCTGCCAACAAGACTACGCAGATATGCGTAGTTTTTTCCAAAATAACCTTAGATTCATAGCCAGGAAAACATGTTCAAATTTCGGGAGTGCGATTTTTGAATGCTGCGCATAAAATTACCTCTAGAGTGGTCATTCTCAAAAATTTTTTTCGAATTTTTTAACCCTCTGATTCCGAACTAGTACCCTCACACTTTTAGCACTGTGCCAACGTCTTCGAATGTTAGATCTGTACCTAGCAAAGGAATTTCAAATCCCACTGAAATCAAGCAAGAAGAGAAGAAACAGTTGGATAATCTACTTCATTCTAATGTTAATCGAATTTAAAAAGATAATAATTGTAACAATTTTTTAGTCTTCTTTACTAGGTGCTCGGAATTTGCTCAAGATGAAAACTAAATCTATTCCAAGCTCTTCAGAAAAACCGATTTCGGCCGCTTCCTTACCAGCTTCTAAGTCGATGAAGGATTTTATCAGCAACCAGTTTCAAGTTTTTTGCGATTTTTTTAAAAGAAAAATATAATTTTTATAGGAAAAATCGCAGCCCCAAACATCGTCGCAGTCGAAGAACTCCGCTGTTGTTGATCTTTCGAAGCCAAATTTAGCGTTGTCACAAAAGGAAAAACTTGCTAGAGTAATGATTTTGCGCATATGATTTTAGAAACTTGTTTTATAGCAAAGAGCAGTTTCAGTCTTGCAAAAATCTGGCTCAAATGGAAGACAAAGGAAACGCCCAATAGGTTGGTTGGAACTAGTGTAGTTCAGCGACCGAAGTGAATTTTTTCGAAAAAAATTTTTTCCGATTTTCTTGTAAAAACCGACTTTTTTAGGGTAATTTCTAGGCGAAAAATCGATTGCGCGCATTTTCGAAGCATGAAAAATTAAGTTTGACCCTGAAAATCAGGGTAGAACTGCATTTCGACGCGAAAATCGGAAAAAATTTTCGCGTCGAAATGCAGTTCTACCCTGATTTTCAGGGTCAAAAATAATTTTTCACGATTCGAAAATGCGCGCAATCGATGTTTCGCCTAGAAATTACCCTAAAAAAGTCGGTTTTTACAAGAAAATCGAAAAAAAAATTTTTTCGAAAAAATTCACGTTCACTTCGGTCGCTGAACCACACTAGTTCCGGTTGGTTTTTGTTGTGAATTGAGATGCTACTTAACAAATGAAAATTTGGTACTACTGAGGATTAGTTACCGCAAATGACAGGGTACTTTTCAGGAAACTTTTTTTCTAAAATCAAACTTATTAGAGGTATTTTCTGCAGTAAATCGGTCGCTAATTCTTAGTACCTGCAAATTCTCGAGAACATTCGTTTGTGTGCGCGGATGTCTTTTTTTGTAAATCCCTAATTTAGCTTTGTCCGCTGATTTCACAGAAGAACAAATCCCGACCACAAGTGCAGCTTTAAGTAATACCCAACCAGTGAAGAAATCTCGTCTAGGGGGTGGTTTTACCGACGATCAAATTCAAAAATTGTTGGAAAAGAAATCAACGCACGAAAAAGAAGCCAATGAAGTAGGCAGGCTAACTTCAAAAATTATCATCATCCAAAATTTGAAGCTACTACACAATTGGGGGGGGAGGACCACTCACATGAAAATTGTTTTGAAAATTTTTTATGGAAATGACCCATTCAAGGGTAAAAACATGCAGGAACATTTTTGAAGCGAAAAAACGCTTCCCTGTTTCAGGGAAGGCATATTGTGTATTGAAGAAAAAAGTCGTAAAAATGCGTTTTTTTGCCTATAAACGACCCCTTTTGGGGGTAAAAATGTGGGGGGGGGGATCCGAATTTGATATAAAATTCCTCGGATTTAAGAAAAGCTGTATATCGAATCTAAAATTCAAGAACCAACGGTTTCCGGCACCCACAATTGTTTTATTTTGAATTATAATGTCCAAGATATGTTATTGTTAATAAAAATGAATATAAGAAAAAGCGTTGTTTTTAGATCAAAATATTTTATTTTCTCGAATTTTCGCGTCGATATACAGCTTTTCTTGAATCCGAGGAATTTTATAAATGCCAAATTCGGATTTCTCGCACAATTCTACCCTAAAAGATGTCGTCTTTACACACAAAACGAATGGTGTTAAAAATTGTTAAAAAATTTTGGTGTTAATTTTTTCCCACAATTTGGTGTTGCACGGAACACCAATTTGGTGTTAATTGTTAAAATGAACACCAAATTTGGTGTTAATCGTTAAATGAACACTAAAATTTGGTGTTAATTGGATCAGCACCAAAAAATGGTGTTAATGTGCTGAAATAACACCAATATGGTGTTAATCCTTCAAATTCTAACACCAACCGATGGTGTTAAAAATGACTTTGTAAAAATATATTTTTCTATGTTGCGATATGCAACCATTAATTTACATAATTTACGTAAATTGACATTTTTTACATGTAAATTTACGTAAATTGACATTTTTTACATGTAAATTTACGTAAATTGCACAACACTACACACAAAACGATCGGTGTTAATTTTTTATTAAAGGGAGGGGGGTATTTTTCTCTGGCGAATGTAGGTCAAAAAATTTTTTTCTCAAAATTGGCTGATTTTTAGTACTCGGGGGTTTTCGGGCACGAGAAATCGATTGCGCGCATCGAAAAATTCTGAAAAAATTTTTCGGGGGTCAAAAAATGAAAAAAATTGCGTCAAAATTAGGGGTTGTAAGTTTTAACCCCAACAAAATTATTTTTGGGGGTTTTTGANTTTTTCAGAATTTTTCGATGCGCGCAATCGATTCCTCGCACAAAATTACCCCTAAAAATGATTTTGTTGGGGTTAAAACTTATAACCCCTAATTTTGACGCATTTTTTCAATTTTTTGACCTCTGAAAAATTTTTTCAGAATTTTTCGATGCGTGCAATCGATTCCTTGCACAAAATTACCCCCAAAAATAATTTTGTTGGGGTTAAAACTTACTACCCCTAATTTTGATGCATTTTTTCAATTTTTTGACCCCCGAAAAATTTTTCGATGCGCGCAATCTATTTCTCGTATAAAATTACCCCCAAAAATAATTTTGTTGGGGTTAAAACTTACTACCCCTAATTTTGACGCATTTTTTCAATTTTTTGACCCCCGAAAAATTTTTCAGAATTTTTCGATGCGCGCAATCGATTTCTCGTGCCCGAAAACCCCCGAGTACCAAAAATCAGCCAATTTTGAGAAAAAAATTTTTTCGGCCTACATTCGCCAGAGAAAAAAATTCGCTGAATTAACACCAAAATTGGTGTTAATTCAGTGAATTTTCGAACTTATCAAAGAGAAAAAATTTATTGAAATGACCTCCTGCGTTTAGAATGACATTTTTGAGACTTGGCTTTCTGATCCGGGCCTTGCACCGGAAAGCCCTGCCCGTATAACGGGCCTAAGTCTGATTGCCCGGCCAGGGTAAAGGGCCTAGGCCCTGATTCCCGGCCAGGGTAATGGGCCTAGGCCTGATTGCCCGTCCCTTAAATTTTGTCTGAGATAACACCAAGAATTGTGTTAATATTATAGTATATATTATATTCTGAATTAACACCAAAATGGTGTTAATCTGAATTAACACCAACTGTTGTTGGTTAGATTGGCGACGAAATGGTGTTCGGAGGAACACCATTTTGGTGTTAATACAGGTCTGAATTAACACCAAAATGGTGTTAATCTGAATTAACACCATTCGTTGTTGGTTAGATTGGCGACGAAATGGTGTTCGGAGGAACACCATTTTGGTGTTGCGACTAACACCAATCGTTTTGTGTGTAGGCAAAAATTGCATTTTTGCGACTTTTCGCTTCAATATACAGGCCTTCCCTGAATCAGGGAAGCGTTTTTTGCTTTGAAAATATCAAATTCGGGTTCCCCGCATGTTTTTACCCCTAGAGGAGTCATTTTCAGAAAAAATTTTTCATGTGGGTGTTGTGACCTCCCCTATTGTGTAGCACCTAAATTTTCAGGAAGATCGTCGCCGCGAAGAACAATATTTTACCGGGATGGAAGTTCAAGAGAAAGTTGAGACCCATATGTCCAACTTGATGGAAATTAAAAATGTTAAAGTAGTTACTTGTAAGAAGGTAAATTTATTTCTTTGCCGCATACAGCGTCGTAATTTTGGTGCAGATTTGGAGAGGAATTTCACCAAAAATGTCCAAATTTTTCCATTTTTTTCAACAAAAATGTCCAAAATTTTTGGAAACATTTCAAATTCTCTTCCACGAAATTAAAATTTTTTCAGGTTTGGGAAGGAAGGCCTCCTCCCCCCCCCCCTCTTCACCAATAATTACGGCGCTGAATACGCCATTTTTTTAGTGCAAATATA
>OZJO01025618.1:0-12431 GCA_900406225.1 Acrobeloides nanus | reverse complement strand
AATTTTTAAATTTTGTAATTTCGCGCCTTTCGCTTTTCGTTTCAATGTACACGTTGTCTGATTCAATAAAAACTTCCGTGGTAGCCAAAAAAAATTTTAACTATACAACGAAAAGCCTGTACACAAATTCAATATTTCAAAGGCAATTATCTCGAAAACTACAACACTTCAGAACATGCCTCAAAAACAAAGAATGCTCCATTTTCATGATTTTTCCGAGTTTAATAAATGATGAATCAGACCCGAAAAACATAACCTTGGAATATTTCCGGTGGTAACAGCTTTCTGTAGTTTTACGATACTCTTGATATAATATCATAGACTTTAGCTGCGCACTGGGGGATCCCCACCACCGGAATTTTTTTACAAAACACATGGGCTTAATCCATATTTTCAGAAAAACCAATAAAATCAATGGTCATAGAAGTGTTAAACAATGGAGTTGAAAATTTCAAATTTTGTAGAAAATCCATCATAGCAACTGTTACAGCATGATACAGACGTCCTGTTGCACCCCAGAATATTTACAATTTTCTACACCATTTGAGTAGTTTACATTTGTTGTATGCTCTCAACTCAACTATCATTTTTTTAGGACGGGGTCCTGCTCACCGTGCAGTGCATGTGCATCAACTGCGCAGTCAATTTGAAACTGCGTTGCGTAGTCCATAGCAGTGTCGAACTGCGCTTTTCGACGCAGTTCCAAATCGCACACTCAAAAAGTTAAAATTTTTACAAAAAATTCAAAAAGTTTGAATTTTTAACAACAACAAGAAGTCATTTAGGCTGCTCGCTAATTGTTTCGAAATGATCTCGAGACTATAAATGCGAAATGAGTCGAGTGATAGCTCATTGGATTCCTTAGATCATGCTGAACAACTTTAATTTGCACTACTTTTTATGCAAATCATTGTATGTTGACGAAAATCCTTATTAAAAATTTTGTTTCTCTACTTTGTTTAAATTTGTCTGCATATTGACACGAAAACTTGAAATTTAAACAGCCGAGACAGATTTGACTGTATGTTTGAAAAATTTGTCGCAAAGTGACTTTTTGCAATTAGCCGTATATATTGTTTGTATCTTATATTTGTTGATATAGTTTTAGAACCTTACTTTAAGTTTATTTTTTATTTAAGCTCTCATTTTTGCAAAGGTTTTTTATTTCATCTATATTTCTTGATCATCGATCCACCCTTCTTCGAGCCTCGCGTTTCCTCTTCGAAGAAAATATAGTATACAACGGAATAACATCAGTATACAGAATAAAACGACTAAACCGGTCATTTCAACCTCTTTCCCCAGAACACAAAAGTAAGACATAAGGCTTCCGACGATCATTGAAACACCCATAAGAATATAAAAATTGGAAGTTATAGCTCCAAATCCAGCAAATGGTATGAATAAAAGACAAAACGAAGTGTATCCAGCTTTAGCTCCAACTAAACCGGCTGCCTTCCAAGCTAGTATGCCCAAAGTACCAAAAAAAGCTAATAGAAGGGTGTAGATAATACCGAATATATCCATTGCGTCCTATTAACGATAAAATTCGAGACGATCACCACTAACAATATTAATACTTGGAAGATAAAACAAAAATTTAATGTGAAAAAAGTGACGTCTTATCAGTATTTACTTATTTCAAGAGCAATCCTCTTGGCGAGCCTTTAGTTCCGCTTGTTGGCAAATATGATTCATTCTCATGAATATTTTTTATAAGAAATTCAATTGGCCCGTTTTTGTCGATGAATCATAGAAGAAGGATATATGACCAAACATATCACCACTGGGAGTTGTTCTATAGAAATCTATTGGAATAGGACTTGAAAAGTGAAATCCTCCTCGTCTTGACCCTGTTTCCGGGTGAAGTCCTTTATATTGGAGTGAAATGGCTATTTTCTAAAAGCATTAGTATTCTTTTGAAGCGAAAATATGAAAATTTTGGATTTTTCTTCTAAAATCATCGTTCTAAAGGTTATTTTATGCGAGAAATCGATTCAGCGCATCCCCGAAGCGTCAAAATGCATCCTTGACCATCGTCCTTGAAAAATTATGTTTCTACCGCAACGCTTCGGGGATGCACTGAATCGATTTCTCGCATAAAATAACCCTTAGAACGATGATTTTAGAAGAAAAATCCAAAATTTTCATATTTTCGCTTCAATACACACATCTATTTCCCTGAATCAGGGTCAAGGAAGCATTTTCACGCTTCGGGAATGTGCGCAATCGATTTTTCGCCTAGATTTTACCCTAAAAAGTCGATTTTTAGAAGAAAATCGGGATATTTCTCGTCGGAAGTTTTATCCCTGGTCATTGACTCCCTTGATCGCCAGTAGCTCCAAAACTTTTATTTTTTGAACAAAGCTTTCAAGCGTTTCAAAGAGTTTGAAACAAAAAACTTTTTTGAAAAACATTTACAAATTCAACAAAATATCCTGAATTGCAATTAGATCTAATTTAATTATTGGGGCACACGTACTAATTTCACCAAATTTTTTCGCCGGACAATATTTTCTGAAAAAATTTCACTGACATTTTTTGCTGGGCAATATTTTTCGGACAAAATTCGCAGACATTTTTCACCGGACAATATTTTCTGAACAATTTTCACGGACAATATTTTCCGGACAATTTAAAAAGTTATATACGATTGAAAGCTTTTTTTAAAATTTAAAATCGGCGAAAATGGTCTGGAAAATATTGTCCGGCTAAAAATGTCTGCAAATGTTGCCCGGAAAATATAGCACTTATGCACTATCCCCCCCCCTAGGAGGGATAGTGCATAAGTGTTTATGCAGTATCCCCCTCCAAGCTGAAAACGAAAAAAATCAATTTTTCATCTTTTTTAAGTTTTATCTTTTTTTGAATTGTAGGCGCATATTCCCAGACACTATTTTACAAAAACTTCCCAGACACTATTTTACAAAAATATTGTTACTACTTTTTTATCGTCAGATGGCGTAATGTGACCTCCGAGTCTTTTTTCGTGTCCGGCGAAGAATGTCAGCGAAAAATTTCCGGAAAATTTTGTGCGACGAAAAAATTTGGCGAAATTAGTACGTGTGCCATTATTGGCACGAAAATCTGTTTTTCAAAATTGTTAGAGCGTGCACTGTCCCTTTAAGTGGAAACATTTTTTTGAGTAATTACACTTCTTATGACAAGACATGTCTAAAACTCCCGAGCTCGATTTTCGGGATCCCAATTCTTCCAATCCTAATTGTAAGTAAACGATTGAGGAAAAGGTCTCGGACCTCGGACATTTGGTATTGCTGTTGAGCAGTCTAAGCGGGAATCATACACCTATACGACTTAACACGTTAATACTTCTTCAAAATTCCGGGATATTCTATTATTTTGAGTTATACTGAACAATTTTCAAAAAAAAATTTTGAAGCTAGGAGCGAATGTATACCCACAAAGACAAAGATTTTAAGGGACACCTGAAAAACACATATTAGACATGAATTATCGTTTTTTATGCACAGTTTTGGTGATATCCCGCATCTTTTGGCTTAACCTTAATTCGATTTTTGTTTCAATTTTTTTGTTAGTTTGTTCAATTTTTTGTTATTTTTAGAATATTTAAAATGGTTCAACCATTAGAATTACACGAGATGACTGATTTGGAAAACTGGAAAACTCCAAATCAGTCATCTCGTGTAATTCTAACGGTTGAACCATTTTAAATATTCTAAAAATAACAAAAAATTGAACAAATTAACAAAAAAAATTGAAACAAAAATCGAATCAAGGTTAAGCCAAAAGATGCGGGATATCACCAAAACTGTGCATAAAAAACGATAACTCATGTCTAATATGTGTTTTTCAGGTGTCCCTTAAAATCTTTGTCTTTATGGGTATACATTCGCCCCTAGCTCCAAAATTTTGAAAAAAGTTGTTATATAAAAAGAAAAGTTGTGATAAATTATAGGCAAAATTAAAAATCAGAATTTTAACGTGAAGTTGGCTCAGTGGTAGTGCTCCCGGATTCGAGTCTAATGGTCTTGGGTTCTAATCCCACCTGAGTCAATTTGATTTGCCCCAAAAATAAATCTGGTATATTCCATGATCAGACAACTTTTTTTAAGAAATTTTTTTTGAAAGTTGTTCAGCATAACTCATAATAATAGAATATCCCGGAATTTTGAAGAAGTATTCCCGTGTTAATCCTGCATTCATCCAAAAAATCGAACTTTTTTCATTTTTTGTTGTTGATTTTTTGGATGATTTCAGGGTCAGAGAAACGTTTTCATAATTTCTCAATGCATGCAATCAATTTCTTGCATCGAAAGCCTCCTATTTGGTCATTTTTTAGAAATTAAAAGAAAGAAATTTTGGTCAAAATTTGCAAAAAATTTGCAAAAATTCACTTTTTTGCCATCCTATAAATAAGCATTGCACATATATGTGTTTGTACTTTCGACTTTTGCTGTTTATAAATAATAACACATGCTTAAGATAAAATTTAGCTCAAAAATAATTTTTTATGAAGCAAATATTTACTTCTTTTATTGATAATAATGTTTATCTGATTAAAAAGCTACAGAGTGTTTCAGCACAATATACTGATTTGAAAAGTTCATTCTCCACGAGTTTGAATGATTTTTCCAAACGGTTTTTTTACAAGTTGCTTGACTTGTGACCGGGTTTTAAAAAATTACCGTTCGAATTATTTTTTTAAAATCGGATCACAAGTCTAGCGACTTGTAAAAAAACCATTTGGAAAAAACATTCCAACTCATGAATATCCGAATTTTTGAAATCGGTGTATTGTGCTGAAACACTCTGTAGCTCGTATCATTTAAAATTTCTAAAAATACGCCATCTAAACTGTAAATATTTTGAAATAGAAATTTCACTATAAAAAGAGGTAGCTTTATAAAATTTATTTATTTATTAAAAGAGCTTTTTATCTTACAATCTTCATATAATCAAAAACCATACTTTCGCGAATTTTCGAACAATTTTTTGTTTCATTTTTCAAAAATGACTCTATGGTGGGTTCTTCTATGCGAGAAATCGTTTACGCGCATTGAAAAATCTTGGAAACGCTTTCCTTACTATGAAATCGCAGCAAATTTTAAAAAAACGAAAATTTCTGATTTTTTTTGTGATTTTATGGTCAGGTAAGCGTTTTCACGATTTTTCAATGCGCGCAAACAATCTCTCGCGTAGAAAACCTCCCATAGGGTCATTTTAGAAAAAAATTTTTCGTAAAAAATTGCTCGAAAACCTGCAAAAGTACGGTTTTTTGTAGATACAACTTGTTATCTTACAAAGCAATAACCTATAATCGCAGTAAACTTTAGCTCTCGAATTTAAGGTAATTTTTTCTATAAGTTATTAAATGTTGTTTTTGGGCAAACTTAGGATTAGATAAACGTTTTCAAATTTCGACAATATTCACAGACGACATTTCGTGTAGAAAAATGGAGCTAGTTCACCATTTGTGTGGCACATATTATGGTCCAAAAGTCAAAATTTTTCTTTAAAGGGGGGTACAGATCGAGGCCGGATCTCGAAAAAAAAATTTTTTTCTCAAAATTGGCTGATTTTTGGTACTCGGGGGTTTTCGGGCACGAGAAATCGATTGCGCGCATCAAAAAACAGACGCATTTTTTTCAATTTTTTGACCCCCGAAAAATTTTTTCAGAATTTTTCGATGCGCGCAATCNAAAAAAAATTTTTTTCTCAAAATTGGCTGATTTTTGGTACTCGGGGGTTTTCGGGCGCGAGAAATCGATTGCGCGCATCAAAAAACAGACGCATTTTTTTCAATTTTTTGACCCCCGAAAAATTTTTTCAGAATTTTTCGATGCGCGCAATCGATTTCTCACGCCCGAAAACCCCCGAGTACCAAAAATCAGCCAATTTTGAGAAAAAAATTCTTTTTCGAGATCCGGCCTCGATCTGTACCCCCTTTAAAATCCATTGAAAAGCTTCTATTTAGGGATTTTGTAGCCGAGGAACACGTTGATGATGTTTATTTTTACGTAAAAATCTAGAAAAAATGCTGTAAAACTCCTAAAAACTTGATAGTCCATCATTTTGCGTTACCCGGGGTGACGCTCCGGGGGACATTTTAGGCATTTTTTCTAGATTTTCACGCAAAAATAACATCATCAACGTGTTCTTCGACTAAAAACCCGTAAATAGAAGTTTTTCACTCGACTTTAAAGAAAAATTTTTTTGACTTTTGGACTATGATAAGTGCCAAATAGTGAACTAGCTCCAGAAAAACCCGAAAAAAGTCATGTTGGAAAAAAATATAAATTTTTTTGTTGCAAAAATGGAAAAATATACAGATGTGCGAAAATTATCCGACACCCTATAATAAGATATATCTAGATACTTTTTTGTCATAACTTTTGATAGGAATAACCATACGCCGAGATCTTGGTGTCATTTTAAAGCTACGAAATAAGCTTTAAAAAGACACCAAGATCTCGATGTATAGATGTTCCTAACAAAAGTTATAGTGAAGAGTATCTGACAATAGGGGGGTGGAATTCATTTTATCCATCTCGATGAGACGAATAAAATGACACCAAAATCATCTCGTTTGGAGATCGAGTTGGGTTATTGAAACGAAAACTTTTCAAAATTACTATTAAAAATTCGTTTCGAAAAATCCTAGAGGTTCGTATTTACAACAATAAATTTTCGATTCAAAAACTCATAAAAAATCACGAAAATTACGATTTATTTTTGGATCATCCTTTAATTATTGGTTAAGATTTAGGAAATCACCATGAAAACTTTAACATGCATCGTGATCATTGTTTGCTTCGCCTTGATGTTTGAGGGAAACGCAACACCTATTAATATGACCGAAAATGCCCAAGAAAACATTGGCTTACGTCGTGCTTCAAGTTGTAGCTATCCTTGTATTCCCATGAGTTGTGTATGGTATGGCTGCAACTCTGGCGAATGTCCGTCTTGGTGTCTCATGTGTGGATGTTATGGGAAATAAGATATGTAGACGACGGAAGTGTATAAAGTGCTAACTCGAATTTTTTAAATTTGTATGCCATCTTGTAACGCACCTATGATTTATTGATAGAAATTTCTATTTCTACCAGTAAGTCTAGGCTTCTCTATAAAATGTCATAAAAAATTTAAATCCAATGTTTCACATTATCGCTTCCCTTATAAGTTTGTTGTCGTTTTTTCTATTTTCTGTATTATTTGATAATCGTATGAATTTTTTAAATCTTTCTTAATGTACCAAGGTTACAACCGGGCATGGTGGCTTAATATCAAGACCCGGATCTAAAGGGTTTCGATATTAAGACGAAAATATATTTTTTGTTCCTATGATCTATTTTATACAAATTTGAAAATTTTATATACTCAATTAAATACACGAAACTTAAGGGGCAAAATCTCGAAAGTTCGAACTTTTTGGAGATCCCTCAACACTAAGCAAACTGAGTATGGAATATGTAAATTGGGCCCGAAAGAAACACATTAATGCATTTGAAGTGATGTGCAACCTTAAAAAAGATTTTGCACGGAAAATGGCATGGAAAACTGTGGTCGATTGTCCAAAATGGCGCCAAAGCGTCATTAAATCAGGGAAAACAAAATTCGTAAAAATATAAGTGTCGAAATCAAGTTTGAACTTGTGGATCGTCTCAACTCAGTGAGCAAAGAAATTCTTTGTTTCGTTCCGGGGTTCGGAATCCAACCACTCAATTTTTTTGTATAGTCAGAACTAGATCGATCATTAGGTAATACAATACACTCGCTAGCTTCGTTTCGTAAGATTCAAGTAAGAGGCGCCTAAACAGTGGTAATTAGAAACTCGATCAAACAATCAAAAAACACGAATAAAATCCATCAGGCGCCATTATTGTCGAACTGCCAGCGCTTCCATTTTCAAATGGCTGATCTTATATCGCTCCGGGACAGGGCTGTCGCGGAACAAAACCGAAACAGGGAACAGAACAGCCCAAAAAGGATGTTCCCGAATAGCTGGCTTCATAATTCTTTTTTTTAACGATGTAAAAATGCTTTTCAGAACCGGAACTCCACTAGGGCTACATAAGTTTTTCAACTAGATAAAAAGATATCTTCAAAAAACTCAAAGTTCCGGTCAGCATCCTGCGTGGTCGAATTGGATAGGAACTTTTGAGGTTTTGAGAAGATATCTTTTTTTTCTAGCTGAAAAACTTATGTAGCCCTAGTGGAGTTCCAGTCCTGAAAAGCATTTGTGATGGGTACATTTATATGGCCTCATCGGCCGAGTGCACCCATCCGCGTTTCTCGCTCGAGAGGCGTGGCCATCCGAGCCCCTATTCTCGACTTAGGCCAATTCAGTGTCTTGTGTGTAGTATTCTAGTAATGTTGTTTAACTCTTTCTACTAATATGTTAGTATTGTTACTATTATACTCCGGTGGATAAAGGTTATTTCAATGTAGCGACTCACCCACACGGTAACACCACTAAGTTTCTACATGCCTAAGGCATACCCCATAAACCCCCAGACACATCCATTACAACAAAGCCACGAATCCTACCGTTCGTGGTGAAGTTGCCATGGATTTATCCACCTGGAGAGGGCTCCCTCCCGAAAGGTTGATTAAGAAAATCAACTGTCCTTTACCAGGACCGGTAGCCCAGGGTTTTACCCTCTCACACAAGACCTTTCCGGTATTTGTAGGTCAAAACCTGCAATTGCGGTCAAACGCCCGGAAAACTATTTTTGGTAGACTGGCGGTCTGGGTGGCCACCCCATAATTTCCCCAGAGGTACCAGATGTCCTATATGACCCAACGCGGGTTGCGGACTCCCCATTTTATATATTAGACCCCAGTAAGTTTCTTTTTAATAAAGATTTTATATATTATTTTAATATGCTCAGCCAAAAATTTATAAGCCCGGCCTTAGACTTAGGCCCAAGGAAAATGTAGCGATAGTTCAGTGGTAGAACTCTCGACATTTAAAGTCGAAGAACGTAGGTTCGAATCCTACTCGCTACGCATATATCTGCAAGTTGAGTCTAGGCTTGAGAAATATATACGTTTACGCGGTACAAGATTCCCAGCCTCCTAGAAAGTTTTGTAGCTCCATTTTGGTATGAACGTGAACTACAATAGGAGTGCTAAAAAACCATTTCAATTATTTTTGTAGGGATCTAAGGAAAATTTTTTACACTCATTTAAAAAAAATCGTCAAAAATGCATTAAAATGGCACTTTTTGAGGATTTTAAACGATTAAACGCGTTATTTTATAAAGAAACTTTATCAAAATTATTTTTTCAAATGTTATAGTATTCTAAATTTGCTGAGCCTTCCTAGGAAAAATAAAATTATAAATTAAATAATTCTGAGAATTCCCTATTATTAAAATTTTTGCGTCGCTTTAAGTAATTTAAAGTTCAAAAATGGCGTGAGGCATGTTTTTAGCAAATGTCACGCCACATACTTTATATGCATACAGTAGGAAACGTTTTCTAAGTAATTGCCCTCGGCAGACGTCAGCCGATGGGCCCATTCCATTTTTCATTTCCATTAGTCTATAAACATGTTATTCCCGACGGAAAGCTCTCGAGTTTTCCGCATGGCTGCCTTTGGCAAATTAAGTCAGCCGATGGCCCCATCCGTTTTCCCTTTCAAAAACATCATCAGACTGAATAATAAATGCAATTCGTCTAACAAAATATGCACTTTTAAACAAAATTAGTCTAGACAAACATCGAACGATTTTTGTTAAGAATCGTCTAAAAGTACATTTGTTATAAATCAGACCATGGCGCGTTCAATATATAGAAATGTTTATAAATGGGCGGACCCTAGACCTCATTTTAGAATGGCCTGATCACCCATCTAGATTTTTGAGGTATATAAAGAAGGAATTTTCCTCAAACGCCAATCGAGCTCTGGAGAGCTTACATTTCGCTATAAAATTTCTCTTTCTTGTAATAATATCTTTTTTAGCTAACGATAGAAAATTCTAGCCATTGGCTACAAACTTGAAGTTAGTAACTTGTATTGCAATTGCTGTCATTTGCCTTGAAAAGTAAAATCTTAGCCGCAGATTCAAGACTGTCAACCATTTACGGTTGGTTTAGAAATTTAAACATAAAAATTTGCACAGTTAAAATCTTGTCAAAAAATAAAACGTTTTCCCTTAGTATAAACCCTAGCCTAATAATAACAAGCCTTGCCCAGGCCATTGACGAGTAAATAAACTAGGGTACCAATCTAATCTAGCCAGAAATCTGGACACACATAGTAGGTCTAGATCCCCTTCTAGATCACGACCTCCTAGCCCAGGCTATAATCCTTATCAAAGAAATTATAGACCTAGTAATAGGGAAGAAAGGTTCAGAAAAAGAACAATGCCCGTTGAAAATCAAGAAGATATGGAGAAAGCGTTGTGTGAAGTAGTTCAGCAACAACTAGCCATATCTTTTCCCCGTACTATGATTAAAAAATTTTCGGGGGGTGAGGATCCCAGGAGCTGGAATGATTTTATCGATGAATTTAATATCGAGGCAACCAGTACTCATTGGTCTGATGAAGAGTGCTGCCGCCAATTGCCAAGATATTTATCTGGGGAAGCCCTGGCCATATATAAAAATTTGGACCAAATCGTTCAGGCAACTTGGAAAAATTTGCTTAAAGAAATGGCTAAACAGCTTGCGGAAAAAGACTCTGCCCGATTAGCAAGATTGGAATTGCAGGATCGTAAACTGCATCCGGGGGAAAGCTTAGCCGAATTATCCCGCGCTATCACAAACCTATTCGATAAGGCATACCCAGAGGGGACACTTCAAGATGCTAAAAAGGTCTCACTTAAGGTTGAGTCTTTCATAAATGCACTGCCCGAGGCAATAAGAGCACAAATTGAACGAAGGGACGCTTTCCCAGCCACTATGCAAGAGGCATATGAATTAGCCAAAAAATTGACTTCTATTGAAAAAAGATTGGGCAAAAATAATCAGGATGCTATGAATGGCAAACTTTTGAATCAAATCAACGAAAAGTTGGACAAAATGGACAAAAATACCGTTAATGTTGTCCAACCGTTAGAAACACCTAGGCTAAATCAAAATTTCGCTAGAAATGGGGCACCCCAACGACCTAATTACCAAAATTTTTCGAGCTCTCCCAGTCAAAATTACTCCCAACCATCGAATAATTTTCCAAACCCTCCTAACTCTTTTTACCGCTATAATAATTCAAATATGTCAAGTCAAAACTGGAATCGTTACCCCAAACCCCCTCAAGGATTTAATTGGAAAAGAGATCGCCAAAATGGCAGAAATGCTCCACTCCGTTTAGCCCAAGGGCGACAAAACCCTAATAATGGCCGACCACCATTTAGAGGGCGAGGAATACCTCGATACAATAACCGAGGCCAAATGAACAGGCACCCCAATAACTATAGGCCTAGATCCACCTCGTCTCATAGAATCGTCCCAGGCAACAGCGCTTTAGCTTCTATAATTCGAGGCGTAACTTTGATTTCTGTTTTCATGTCCTTAGCCTCAGGCTCAGAAGTTAGCGCTAGGGTGCAAGCTGCATCCACTACTAGACCATGGTATCAAATTTCCTCACCTTCGTATATTCCTACCACTAAAATTAACCCCAAATTATCCCCCCAATATTATTTTTATAATTTTCATGCCCCTTCCAAAAATCCAATAAACGAGCCAAAGGCTAGTGAAACAATAAATAAAATCACTCAAAATCATTCCCTGAGTTCAAATGACCTACGAGTTCGAAGATCAGTTGTAGAAGTGAACGAGCCAGAACTTCCTAAGAACATACTCAACCTGGTATGGACCATATTCAAAGAGTGGTGTGCTATTGGCAAATCTAAAACCTTTGATAAACTTGTAAAAGAAGAAGAAAAACATTTGTCAAAACTGGCCGAGGCCGAGAAAAAAAAACAAGAATTAATCGACAAGTGCATCATATCGAAAACGAGACGTTCATAGATGATGAATTGCCTCTCGGCTCCATTGATCCAAATATGGTCTGGCCAGCCAAACCAACGCAAAACGAGACTCATTCTCGCATTAACTCCACAAGAACAGACCAAAGAAACATAACTGGCCATCAAATCTCCAATCATACTGAAACTTTTGCCGTGGCAAATAAAACATCCCAATCTCAACAGATTCAAGAGGCATTTAAAGAAATATATCTAAAAACCTACCAAGATGAAAATGATGGCAAAAAACAATTTGAAGATTGGATTAGTCAGCATATAAGTTTCAATGACATAGTAAATCAACCAGCAGGTTTAAAAGAGTGGATCCAACAAGGCGAACATTATGAACCATCAGAAGCGGAAGTTGAAATCGAAAACGTTGTTTTGGACTACTTCAACCTAGAAAGAAAATCAACAATATCAAATCTGCCTCAGGCAAGATCTAAGCGGATTCTCCCTATTTTATTTGCTCCTATG
>OZJO01025613.1:1090-16895 GCA_900406225.1 Acrobeloides nanus | reverse complement strand
AGAGTTACCGCGCAGATTTTTGACTCTATACGTCATATATGCTTAAGTGTAATTTGGATATACTTCGGTTTCTTGAAAACAATCTTGGATTGCTTGGCAACTAAATTGATTAAAAGCTAATTTGATTGTTACTGCCATAAGTTTTTGCCTCTTTTTTATTTCATTCAGTTACTTGTTTGGTTTCTTGCTTAAATTCATTTTGCTCTTACTTAAAGGACCAGTCCAGTAAGTTACAATCATATGAAAAAATGATATTTTCGGAAAGATCATGAAAAATGGAGCATTTTTTGTTTTTACGGCAGTTCTGAATCGTTGTAGTTTTCGAGATAATTGCGTTTGAAATTTTGCATTTGTTACAAGCTCTTCGTTGTAATACACAAACTTTTTGAATTTTTTGTGGAAAAATCAATTTTTGCATCAATTTTTTAAATTTTCATTAAATAAACATTGTAGCATTTTTTATAGCTAAATGAGACAAACAAAATGACACAAAAATGATTCAATTTGGAAATTGTTTTAGGTTATTGAAACGAAAACATGAATCAGAATTTTCGTTTCAATAACCCAAAACAATGTTCAAATTGGATAATTTTGATGTCATTTTGTTCTTCTCACTTAGCTAAAAAATGCTACAATGTTCATTTTATGACAATTTAAAAAATTGATGCAAAAATCGATTTTTCCGCAAAAAATTTTAAAAACTTTTGTGTATTACAGCGAAGAGCTTGTAATAAATTAAAAATTTCAAAGGATGATATTTTTTCTTGCACCTACCAAAAGATTTTTTTGCACCTAAAACTCACTTTTTTGCACCTAAATCTCACTTTTTTGCACCTATTCATTTTTTTTCACCTAAATCGTCATTTTTTTGCACAAAAAAAATGACGATTTAGGTGCAAAAAAATGACGATTAGGTGCAAAAAAATGACGATTAGGTGCAAAAAAATGCATAGGTGCAAAAAAGTGAGATTTAGGTGCAAAAAAATGACGATTCAGGTGCAAAAAAGTGCATAGGTGCAAAAAAGTGAGTTTTAGGTGCAAAAAAATCTTTTGGTAGGTGCAAGAAAAAATATCATCCAATTTCAAACGCAACTATCTCGAAAACTACAACGATTCAGAACATGCCATAAAAACAAAAAATGCTTAATTTTTTATGATCTTTCCGAATATACAGTATGTTCAATAAATCTACGACGATTTGAAAATTCGAGATCTCGACGACGAGGACGACTTTTGCCATGCGGTTTTTTTAACTTTTTGGACCACCGGTATAGTTTTTTATGGTATAGATAAAAATAAAAAAATAATTTAAAAAAATTTATTTCCATTTAAGCAAAGTTTAACTAGGGTAAAAATACCTTTAATAATTGATTTTTTTTAAATCTCTTGCATATTTTGATAGTTCAATGACTTATCTAACTCGTGCAAAAAACCGCATAAAAAAATAAGTTATAGATTTGGAGTTATGGAATTTACAAAATCAAATTGATTCAAGTGGGAGTTGAACCCTCGACCCTCAGACTTGAAGGCAAGAGCGCTCCCAACGAGCCATTCGCGCATATTTTAAAACTTTTAATTTATAATACGTTTTGTCGATATTTTTTCACAATTTAAACAAAAAATAATTTTTTTATGCGGTTTTTTGCACGATTTAGATAAGTCCTTGAACTATCAAAATATGCAAGAGATTTAAAAAAAAATCAATTATCGAAGGTATTTTTCACCTAGTTAAACTGTTAAACTTTGCTCAAATGAAAATAAATTTTTTTAAAATTATTTTTTTATTTTTATCTATACCATAAAAAACTACACCGGTGGTCTAAAAAGTTTAAAAAAATCGCATGGCAAAAGTCGTTCTCGTCGTCGAGATCTTGAATTTTCAAATCGTCGTAAATTTATTGAACATACTGTATCATTTTTTCATATGATTATAACTTACTGGACTGATCCTTTAAAGCATTTCAAAACATGTCGAAAGACAATTATGGTCCAAAATATGCTTGCAATATTAATTGTAAACCTACTGCTGATCTTCAATGTAGTGTTAAATGTTATGTTGTTCAACATTTGGAACTTACCAATGTGACTGATATGATTTATGAAAATTTTTGTTGTAATGGTTATACATATTGGAGTCCTGAAAATTCATTTGTTTACAGCCATAGTTGTGCTCAAATGGATGAGGAGTGGAAGACTTACAACATTTTTCTACCTGTTGATATTGCACTGATCATTGTAAGCAGGGGGAGTAGTAGACCGAAAAAGATCCAAATTTTTGAAAAACACTATAAATTATTTCGAGAATTCTCCCCCCATTTCGATATAAGCGCCCCTTTCTAGGGGTCGCTTATATCGAGATTTGACTGTATAATTTTATTGAGAATTCTGGATGAGCACAACTTGAAAAAGGCGCCTTATTTTTTAGTGCGGCTTTGTTGGTCTTTTGATTGAACTTGTTTTTATTGCTCTCTATGCCGTCGAAAAATCTTTATGGACACCCTATGGCATAGTTTGCATTTGGCAAATTTCAGCCGATTTTATTTTATTGTCAGAAATTGGGTTATTTGAAGCACCATATTCTTTGGTGGAACTTTCAAAGTTTGCATTTATTTAGGGTGGGAGCATCTCTAAAACCGTTAGCAAGAGAATTATCAATTTTTGATTTTTTAGTGAAAATTCTATGAGGTCCTCCTTATTTTGTAGGCAGGGTTAAGATTTCCCCGAATTTATCCAGATTGCCCATGGGGAATTTTGGGGAAATCATTTTCCCCAGAATGACTTAGTTTGAAAAGACGTTTCTCCATTTTTAAGCCTTGGTGATGCAGTGACAAAGCAGTGGCTTCCTGGCCACAAAGTCGCGAGTTCGAATCCCGCTTAGAGCCAAATTGGCTCCAAGCTGGGGAAAATTAGCTCCAAGCTGGAGCCATATTGGCTCCAAGCGGATTCGAACATGCGACCTTGTGGCCACGAAGCCGCTGCTTTGTAACTGCACTACCGAGGCTTGAAAATGGAGAAACGTCTTTTCAAACTAAGTAATTCTGGGGAAAAAGATTTCCTCAAGGGAAAATCTAGATTTATCCAATTTCCCCGGATTCGGATAATTCCATTTCCCAACCCTGTTATTAGAGGGGATGGTGCAGACAGCGTCGTAATTATGGGGGGGGGGAACCTGTGGAACCTTCCCCCCAAACCTGAAAAAATTTTTATTTTTTGGGGAAGAAAAATGAAAATTTTTTGAAAAACTCCCCCCCCCCAAATTTGAACCAAAATTACGACGCTGGGTGCAGATCTGGGGTCAATCTCGGTCGAAAAATTTTTTCTTTCGAAAAATGACTTTTTGGGGTAATTTTATGCGGGGAACACGAATCTGATGTCAGATTTTGATTTTGAAAGAAAAAATTTTTTGACTAAATTGACCCCAGATCTGCAATAAAATTTTAGTTGAACATTAAGTGTCGCACTTAACGTGAATTTTTTTTCAAACAATTTTTAACTTTTTTTGTTGGAAATGACCTCTCTAGGGGTAACTTTATGCGGGAAATCGATTGCGCACATTTTCGAATCTTGCAAATGCTACCCTGACCCGATTCAGGATATTGTATTGAAGCGAAAATGATCAAAATTCGAACTTTTTCCATTTTCGCTTCAATAGAATAGCCAGGGAAGCATTTTCAAGGTTCGGAAATGTGCTCAACCAATTTCTCGCATAAATTTACCCCTAGAGAGGTCATTTACAAAGAAAAAAAGTTAAAATTTTTTTTGAAAAAAGATTCACGTTAAGTGCGACACCTAATGTTCACTAGTAACAAATTTTATAAGACAATACATTTTTAGACGCATTTTCGACCAAAACAGTCCATTTTTCTCTTTTTGGTATATAAAATTCATCATAGCTCTTCATAAGGTAGACATCGCTTATTATATACCCTATCTAAATTTCTTTGCTAAAACCGTCTCGATTATAATGCGAGCTGGCAAAGCTGGCATTCGATTTGTGGCGCTCTACTTTCCGGTTTACTATCCAAAGCTAACCAGAAAAAGAACCATTTTGATAGCTTTAATGGTGACTATTTTGACTATGTTTATCTATTTTCCACCATTTGTGTCATGGGCTATGGATGTGAAGGGAAATCATGGTATGTTATATATGTGTGCTGATATCGATGTATTTTTTAGTTTGTGGAATCTTATCACAAAATAACAAATTTGTTGCTGTCCAAACTTTTTGCACCCAATTTTATATGGCCTTTCAACAATATGCGGAGATTTTTATGGCTATTTTATGTGTATTTTTTGATGTTATGGTTATTATAAAACTGAAGAAAACTTCAAAGAATAAATGGGCAAAAGATTCGGCAGAAGTTACAAAAAGAAAACTTGAAAAAGTTATGTTACTACAGGTTAGGAGTGAATAAATAACATGACAAAAATATAAAACTTTATTTTTTAGAACATAGCCAATTTATCAGTCTTCATAATTTCCTTTCTTCCGAAACTTTTATCCCTGTTCGTTCCTCCATTTGTGAGCTGTCAAGAAAACTATAAAAGAGTAGTGCAACTTATTTTTGATGCTGTTGATTCGAACTCGTTCAAGAATTCTATTGGACATACTTTAGATGGGTATGTTTATAAGAAGTGATAAAAATTTTAGAACCATTCCCCGAAATAAAAAATCCCAATTTTTTAGGCTTCTAACATTATTCCTTCAAATACGTTTCGTAATGGTGCACCGACACTTTAATAGACCTCAAACTTTGGGTCACAATAAAGCAGATATCTCTACTACAAGACCGACATTGATAAGAAAGCTCTTTAATTTTAGGCATCGTATCAGATCTACTATAGTACCCGAAAATGATGCTAGAGATATGAAAATATCAAATTAAAATTTTTTTTGTAAAAGATACTATAATGCGAATTGGAGATAAGATTTTTTAAACTTATTTTAAACAGGAAAAACTCTGCTTAAATTTTTTGTATTTTTTGTTTGCTTGTTTGTCTAACCAAATATTTACATCGCCTTTGCCACCAAAATAAAAATGTGAAAAATTCATATTTTCCAATTTCACTTAAAATAGGGTGGGTGGATGACAATTAGGGAGATAGGAAATGAGAGTATCTTATGTTCGTCTGGAGAGGAATTTTGAGTTCTTTTCACCGCTGTATTTTGCCTCGCACATCGGTCTGCACTATTTCACTGGCTATATTAGCACGATTTGTTATTACATGTTTATGTAGTGAAATTATGTTTTAAATAAAGTGTGTTGAATAAATTCAATTTTATTTGAGTATAACCAATGAACTTTGAAGGATTTGATTTTTTAAATTTACACATGGATCATGCCTCATGGAAAAAATTAAGAATGTCAATTTGAACTTATAAAATGATATAAAACACGAAAAATCTTTATTTTTTAGTAAATTTCGAGAAACAAAAACGTATTTGACGCTTTTACTGCGGTTATAACAAATTAATCGAAAAAATCTCGATTTAACGGCACCCACTCTCGATTTAACCCGGTTTTGCCCATATGTAGACTTGTCTACATAAATAATCTATTATATTTCCTCTCTGTAATTTTTCACATTTTGATATGCGTTCTTTTATATATCATAAGAGGAAGTAATGAAAAATCCAATAGTAAAAAAATTGCTGTAATAATTTCATAAAATGAATGTCAAAAATCGATTCAAAATTGATCGATTTTGTCATTTCCGAAACAAAAATATTTTGATTTTTATAAACTACTACGCCTGGAGGCGCACTTAACAGGAATAAAAATCTCAAAAAATTTTTTTAACAAGTGACCCCTTAGGGGTAATTTTATGCGGGGAATCGATTGCGCGTACTCCCGAACCTTAAAAATGCTTCCTTGACCCTGATTCAGGGAAGAAATCGGCGTATTGAAGCGAAAATCAAACATTTTAGGATTTTTATGAGAAAACCGTCGATTCTTAGGTTTTTCTAGACGGAGAATCGATTGCGCGCACTCCCAAAGCATGAAAAAGCTTCTTTGACCTTGATTCAGGGAAATCGGTGTATTGAAGCGAAAATTAAACATTTTCGGATTTTTATGAGAAAACCGTCTATTCTTAGGTTTTTCTATGCGAGAAATCGATTGCGCGTACTCTCGAACCTTGAAAACGCTTCCTTGACCCTGATTCAGGGAAGGGATTGGTGTTTTTAAGCGTAAAGCTGAAAGTGCGATTTTTTAGTTTTGTCCCTGAATCAGGGAGCATTTTCACGGTACGGGAGTGAGCGCAATCGATTCCCCGCCTATAAAAACCTAAGAATCGACGGTTTTCTCATAAAAATCCGAAAATATTTTATTTTCGCTTCAATATACCGATTTTCCTGAATCAGGGTCAAGGAAGCATTTTTAAGGTTTGGGAGTGCGCGCAATCGATTCCCCGCATAAAATTACCCCTAAGGGGTCACTTGTTAAAAAATTATTTGAAATTTTTACTTCGGCATTTTTATTCTTGTTAAGTGCGCCCCCCAGGCGTAGTAGCTCCAAAGTTTTCGTTGTTCTTTGTTCGTATTTTTTATTTCGATATTTATCTTTTTGTTGTTTTCGTATCGGCTTTTATATGCTTCTAGTATATTTTAGCATTATTCGAGAATCTTAAGCAAAGTGGCTTCTAGCAAACGAAATCTCCAGCGCCTTACTGATTTCATAAACAATTTATCTAAATTTCAAAACTTTTACCACTTTCTTGGTGGTATAAAATTTCGATCCTAATTCATACGACGCTGATTTTGTGCTTATTCTGTAGTAAATTTATCGCTCTCTAACTTTTATTTTTGGTGCAATATTGGACATATTCGCACATTTTTGAGTTATTTTTGAAAAATTGGCAAAAATCGCCAATTTTTTGAAATATTTACGGGCAAAAACGGGTTAATGGTATCCATCAAGTTTATTCGAAACTTTGTAGTTTGTGATCATGAATCAATGCATGTAACTTTCATTCTAGCTTACAAAGAAGCCAAGAACTTGGAAATTCGCATTATTCCACCAAAGACTATCAGAAAATTACAACCCCTTGACGTTTTTTTCAATTGACAATTCAAGGTATAGGGTTATGGAGTTGTGACAACAATATTCATGTTTAAGGCCTTCCTACGTACATTATCGAATCGTATCATGCAAGTAGATCCAAATTTTGTTTTATTAACAAGAAAGAATATCACCGAAATGTTGAATCTGATAGTTAGCCAATTTTGTGCTACCCGCTTTAAGGTTAACAAATACATAAATATAATCTCTGCGATAAATGTAGTATGAGATTTATCGCATGAAAAATAAATGTATTATGAGATGTGCAAATTGTTCAACTTTTTTATGTTATGATCACGTGTGTTTTTTTAGAAAGTTCTATCCATGAGAAAGCTTTTGGTCCAATTAAGTAATGGCCCAGAAATTCCGATAGATTCTAATTTTTTAAGAAGTAGGTCATGTGGGATGTTGTCAAAAGTTTTCGAAAATATATATGTGTGGGCCTATCAAATTAAGTAAGCAAAGATTTGTCCTCAATATGGGCCTATCAAATTATGGTCTCAAATGTAACGTCCTAAAAAATCGTGTCCTCAAATGTAAAGTCCTCAAAGTCTTGTCTTCAAACTACGATCCTCAAATGTAGAGTCCTAAAAAATCTTCAAAGCTTGTCCTCAAATTCCGAGTCTCAAATGTTCAGCATCATCTGTCTTGCCTTCAAAAAAGGCCTCTCCGTCAAAAACCTCAAATAAAAAGTCTCAAGTGTAGCCACGCCACTCAAATCAGATCGACTCGATGGAGAAATCAAGTGAGTTCGACTCGGGGAGAACTCACTTGGATTCTAACGTTTACTTTTTTCTTTAAAAGGGGGAACCATTTATTGCAAAAATAGACGTTTTTAGAGAAAATTTTTAATACTCATACAAGTTTTGTAATATTGCAATATTTATGTAATTATATGAAAAATAAACGGTTTTTATTATTAAAAGCGATAGTTGAGTATTTTGGCATGACGTTTGAGCGTTTTTATATTGATTTTTGGCAATATTTTGCGTATTTTTCTGTTCTCTCGAAAACCCGTCTACAGATTTTGATTTCCTTCTACAGGTTTTTAGGAGTAACGGTAAGGAACATTTTAAAAAAAATTCCAAATTTTTTTGAACAATTGACAAAGTTCTTGTAAAAATGACCCCAAATAACGCGTTTTACGTGTATTTTTTGAATTTTCTAACCTCTCTAAAACACTCAAAATAATTTTTTTCGGTCAAAATTTCTTTCTAGCAGATGTATTTCAATATGGAAACATTTTTAGCATGGTTTCGAAAAAATCCGAGAAGAATTTTTTTCATCTCATTTCTACTACTAATGTTTAAAAATGGCTCAAAAATCGAAGTTTCTCGGGTTTTTTCAAAACCACACTAGAAATGTTCTCCATATTGAAATACATCTGTCAGAAAGAAATTTTGTCCGAAAAAATTATCTTGGGTGTTTTAGAGAGATTAGAAAATTCAAAAAATACACGTAAAATCGATGGTATTGAGCTTCGGACATGGTTTTGAATTTTTTACTCCTCGAATTTGGGCTCGAAATAACTTTTAAAAACTTTTCCATGCGTTAATCTCACTAAATAAATTCAATTGGGAGCGCATTCGAATCGTTTAAAGCAACCTTTAAACACTCAAGAAAGTGTGTCGGATTTTTGCAATAAATGGTTCCCCCTTTATGTTAACTTTCTTACCTTAAACATTACTTTTACTTCTCACTCTAACTCAAAATATCCAAAAATTAGCCAAAACGTTTATGTGAAAAAATTAACCCCCTAAAATCGCTGGAGGTGTGATACAACAGTTGTATAAAAACCAAATGATAAGCACCTCGAGGAGCTGCGTGAAATGGTGTTTGATTCCATGACTAGCTTGGCAGTGACAAAACACATAGTTGCAATTGAGCTGCGTTTTTTTCTTTTTCTCTAATGCAATCGACTATTCGGCTTTTACACCAGTTAGATTGCATATAGGCTTTTTCCTTATCTGTTCTATGATTATAGGAGCGGGTCTTAAAAAAAATTCGAATGGAATTTTTGGAATGGAAACTAACAGTTTTTTGACAATTATTATCCAAATGTATAATTACATATATGTTTATGCTTTTATTCCTATAAAATATCCATTTCTAATTTGTTGAATAAATTGAATTTAAGATTATACATTAATTAAAGGGTTAAACCGGAATACCCATTTTTATGGAATACGGGGTGAACTTAAATAAACCCATTCCATACTGGGGGGGGGGGGCAAAAATTCTAGCCAGACTATGTTTCAATTTAGGCGAGTAGGCACTTTTTCCTTACCCACTAGCCTCAATTGTAACTCCCTATGTCAATATATTCGATGATGACATACAACCATTCCCCCCCCCCCGGATGGCTAGCCTGTTGCTTTTTTAAATCAAATGGTGGTGGTTCGAATTCCTGAGAGGGGGGGGGAGGGGGTTCGTGCGCAATGCGCAAGAAAAAATTTTTCCACTCGCCAAAAATATGGTCAACCATGCGCGCAAAGCGATCGCGCATCACAAATTTTTTCGTGCGCAAAAATTTCTTACAAAAAACATGATCGGAAAAATTTTGAGACTGTTACCAAAAATGGTTCACACGAATTCCACTCATTCACGAAGTGTGTTTTAAATTTGTTTGATAAAAGTTTGTAAGAAATAGAGATTAAATTTAGGGCATATCATGTTACAGTTCTCAGACGTGGTAAATCACATACAAGATGCTATTATCGAAGGCGAATCTCGTCAACAAATAAAAGTCTCCCTTCTTGGAAACACGGTAGACCATTGGAACAAAGTTGACCAAGGAGTTATTGATAATTGTTATATTGATGAACTCTTGAAACAAGCTGATAATCGAATTTCGGATATTGTGACTTTATTGATAAATGAAAAACAGGTTGGCCATTATACAAAAATATAGTTATAACGAATTCAGTGCCGTACCGAAGGGAGTATAGGGGATACACTCGGAAGTAGGATTTTAGTGGGGATCAATGGATACGGGTTTGGACCATGCTGACTGGGCATATTGGAGTACTCTGTTAAGTAGTTGGCACGCTTGCGTTTGTTTGGCGACTTCAGAAACTAGAATTGGGGATTTGTTGAGAATTTCTGCTTCTATATTGGCGACTTGAAGGCTGTCGTCGTCTTTGAAGTTAGGATTCGGGCCAGCTGGGAAACGAGATAAGGCAACAGCGTTTACATGTTTTTTTTGTTGGCTTGAAGTGGATATCGAAACTGTATGCCATAATAGTGAATGTCCATCGCTGTAGACGTTTAGCGGTGTAGGGGTATCCTTGGTTGAGTGGAACAGAGGAATCAATGGCTGATGATTGGTGAAAAGAGTAAAGGCCTACCAGCAAAGTATTGGAGATTTTCCTTTATGCCATAGATTATAGCATAAGATTTCGTTTCTATTTGAGAATACTTCTTTTCAGATTCATTCAGAGTCTTGGAAACGTAAGTGAGAGGTCGTTCGGAACCATACATGAGAGAGTACAGCTTCAATGCCATGTACCCTTCCACCAAAGGCCAAAAAAGTTTAAAAATCTAGAGGTTCTCCTATGTTTTTGACGGCGCTGCAATATGGGAGGACGGGCATTTGAGAACCCGACACTTGAGGACGGTCTTTGAGGACGCGACATTTGAGGATTTATTTTGATTTTTTAAAATATTTTTAAATTTAAAAAAAATTCAAAATAAATCTTCAAATATCGCGTTCTCAAATGTCCGTCCTCAAAAGACCGTCCTCAAGTGTTGCCCGTTCTCACCTGTAGCAGCACCTTTTAGGCTAATAAAATGTCGACAACTAGGGTCGGAATATTGTACCCCCATGAAAAATCCTGGGTACAGCACTGAACAAATTACACCATCTCTTGCATCATCTATTGCGCCACGTGGCGATTTTGAAAATTCGAATTTTTTAGCCCAAGGGAATTCGATTTTTTTCAAAAATTTTCTTTTTGATTTTTTTCCTAGATTTGTTTTTCCAAAGTCTCTGGATTTAAATAAATAAAAAAAATTAGCCAAACTGGCTTTCAATTAAAATATGATAATAATTTTGGCCCATCATGTACACTTTCTAACATTGATAAACCTTACAGCATTATTTAATACTTTAGTATGTCACTTTATTTGAATGGATTCAGAAAGTTGATCAAATTCAAAACATCAATGAGTTGATGAAGTTGCTGGAAATATTTTGGGAGAAAAGAAATATCACAATTTCTGACAATTCTTCGTCAGAAAGCGATTCTTCATCAGAAAGTGAAACTATGGAAGAGATTAAAAAAGATAAAAGAAATTTTAAAACGGAAAATTTTTTGAACAAGAATGGAGATTCTTCTTCAGAAAGTGATTCAGAGCTTCATGAACTCAACTATCATCCCCAATCAAATGTTAAATTACTAGGAAATTATCTCCGCTGCCTCGAAGAATGCATTTCATCAAAATTACTTGGTCCAACCATTGAAATTAATCTAGTTAAAACTGCGAAAACCGTATTCTGGACTACATTTTACGAGTCGACAAATATTGAAGACCCTGAACTAGAACTATTTCGTCTATTAAAAGTTATTGTAAACGAAGAAACACTTTCAAAAGAATTCGTTTGTGCACTAGGAGCTCTCTATACATTGTTAGACACTGAAGATAAACAAAAACCCTGTTTTGAACCAGAAGAAGATGTTGTTGAATTCGTCAGTGAAAATCAGGATAAATTCATAGCGAAGCTAGCAAGATTTTTATTCGGAAAAGAATGTGGGACATTTGAACAATTTAAATTGAATGAACAATTTGTCCACGTAATGCATGAAATATTCACTACTATTCAACATAGAATTCTGTCAGAAGGCACCATGAACATTTTGGAAATTAGCGGCAGGATTTTGAGGTAAACTATATTTAATTGAAATACTATGCTTATAATATAAGTTCATCATCTTAGAAGGGGAAGTTCTCAGGTCCCACTCTCTTATAATTACGATCTACTTGTATAATATGTAGAATAAATTTTTAGAGCTGAACAAATTATCGGAGGCATATTTCCCGAATATGATAATGACTCTTATGACGAAGTCCGAATTCTAGCGCATAAAAAATTATTCATCGACACAGATATAACATTGAATGGCAAAAATCTTTCTGTTTATACACAACAAGCCATAATTAAAGAAGAGAACACTAGAATTGATCTTTCTGGTCTTGAAGGAGACATTTCTGCCAAGCCTAAACCTAGTCTGCCTACTGATAAAGGAATAGATGGTCAAGACGGTGCAGATGGAAAAGCCGGAGCAAGTAGTGGACATTTTGCTTTGATCACCGAAGAAATTGTTAATCAAGAATGGCTTAACATAATCTTAAACGGTGCTAGAGGACAAAAAGGGCAAGATGGTGGCGATGGTTCTGATGGCAACGATGGAACTGACGCTTGTATAAAAAGCGATAGCGACATCGGTTCTGCTGGTGGATCGTGGTTTTTAGGAGGTTTAAAAGTATTTGCCATAACTACTGTGAAAGAATCTTTCCCAAAATGTTCTTGTCCGGATGCTTATCATATTCGCATTGATGCCGATTATACTGCAACCATACATATTTTTGAATATTGCAGTGGAAGTGAGGGACAGAAAGGAGGTAGAGGTGGTCGAAATGGATGTGGTGGCGAAGGAGGTGATGCTGGAAAGGTGAACTGCTATTCAGCTGTTACTGGCCAAGAATTTTTATTAAATGTGGAATCGAGGAAAGGGAAAGATGGTAAACGAGGTACACCAGGTAGAAATGGAAAAGATGGTGCAGATGGTTGTGGGTCTGGATATTACAACAAATCGTGGGGTGCTTGTAAAAAGTTTGGACTTATGGATGGCAAAAGAGTCCGCCTCAAGTTAGCAGGAAGTGATACGAATGATGAATATAGGTAAAGGTGAAATTTTTCCTTAAATGTAAGGAATTTTCTTACATTTAAAAGGGGAGTCCAACTTATGGCTGGGTAGAAAATTTATAAAAAATGACATATCTGGGAGTAATTTTATGCAAGAAATCGATTGCGCCTATTCCCGAAGCGTGAAAACCCTGGCTAAGGGAAATTGGGTCTGTATATTGAAGCGAAAATCGAATTTTATTGGCTTTTTAGTTTGAAATCACTTTTAAGTGGTTAATTTTATGCAGAAAATCGATTGCGCGCATTGCCGAAGCGTGAAAACGCTTGCTTGACCCTGATTCAGGGAAATTGGGTCTGTATATTGAAGCGAAATATACAGACTCATTTACTTGAATCAGGGTCAAGCAAGCGTTTTCACGATTCGGCAATGCGAGCAATCGATTTCCCACATAAAATTAACCACTTAAAAGTGATTTCAAGCAAAGAAGCCAATAAAGTTCGATTTTCGCTGCAATATGCAGACTCAATTTCCCTGAATCAGGGCCAAGCAAGTGTTTTCACGCATCGGGAATAGGCGCAATCGATTTCTTGTATAAAATTACACCCAGATATGTCATTTTGAAAAAAATTTCAAAAAATTTTCTATCCGGCCATAAGTTGGACTCCCCCTTTAAGAGGATCATGATCCCTTAATCCCCACTACTGCCTATGGCACTGCCCCTTATGATTTTCAATTTTTCAAAAAAAATTTTTTATCAAAAATAATCTATTTTTTAACATTTTTTAATTTAATTTTTACAGGCTTTTTGGAATTTTTTGATCCCCATTTCTAAATTTTCTAGTGGGTACCCCCTCAATTTTTGTGTAAAAATCTTAGAATTTTGTCCTGATCATGATACCGTATCATGTGAAGAGTTTGGATTGCATCTTCAAAAATTAGTCCGCACGTACTTACACGTTATATATTTTCTTTATTTAAATTTTCTTAAATTTGAAATGACACTCCTAAATTTAGGAGTGTAGCAAAAGATTTTGCTATACAAGGCCGTGAGTATATTTTTATTGAAGAAGCTGAAGAAAAGCGAGGACAAATTCGTGAGCAAGAGGAAACCCGTGAAGAACGCGATGAAAGCACTCGGCAAGGAGTGAGCATTGCAACAAAAAAGGAACAAATTGATGCAGAAGCTCTTTGTACTGCTTTTAATGCATGGAGTAAAAAAAAAGAAGTTCAGAAGACTAAAACCGACGAAATTCGAGTTACTCGTTTGAATCAATTTTCTACAAAGTCAAAGTCAATTATTTCGAAAGAAAATCAAGTCGAAAAAAATCCCGATTCCATCTTGACAAATCTAAAAAAGAAGCCTCCTTGCATAGAATATTTAAACAACATGTTTACGATCGAAATCACCTCGTCAAAAATGGAATTCATGGATGAAATTATGCAAGACTTTTCTACATCAAAAAATGCTTCTCATAAACCCATCATCTTAAACTTTGGAATAAAATGGATTTTGAACCAAATGAAAAGCAATCGGACAAAAATCGCATATGAAAAAGTGGATATCAATAACAAAGAAAATTTTCCTGACGATATGGATTTTATTCCGATCCTAACAAAACGTGATCATTTTCCACCTGAACTTCGATTTTTGGCAGCTCTTAATAATGCAACAAGTTGGGAGGAAGAGGAAAATGGAAACAAGATTTTTACAATTTTTGAAGATTTCGAAGAAGAAGAAGAATTAAACAACTTGGTTCATCATATCAATAAATTATTAAAATTTCATGAAAGGAATATTAAAATAGAAGGAGTAGCAACAAGCCAAATCTGTAGAGCTATTTTTAAGCAAACCACACAAACAAATGAATTCGGCCAAGAATTTATTGGAAAGATTGTTGAGAATATGAAAGATGACGATAAAAAACATTTTATTGAAGCGATTAAAGAAATAATATTTGATAACGGTAAATTTATTAAAGGACCAGTTCGGTCGGAAAAGAGTTGCCATTTGTTGTGTATCTTCAAAAAGTTCATGAAAAATGGAGCATTTTTTGTTTTTATGGCATGTTCTGAATCGTTGTAGTTTTTGAGATAATTGCATGTGAAGTTGGCGTTTTTTGAAGTTTTGTGTATTACAACGAAACCCTGGGTCGTGACGATAGTTTTTTCCCTGAATTCTGTATATTGGGAAAAAAATAATGCAAATTCCTTGAACATTTAGAAAAAAAATAAATATAGCATTTTTTATAACTCGATGATACGAATAACATGACACCAAAATTATCCAATTTGAAAATTGTTTTGGGTTATTGAAACGAAAACTTTCCAAAAAATTCAAATGTTTTCGTTTCAATAACCCAAAACAATTTTCAAATTGGATAATTTTAATGTCATTTTATTCGTTTCTTCGAGTTATTAAAAATGTTCTGCATTAAAATTAGCCCATAGGCCGTTTTTGTTCTGCGTTAAAATTAGCGGCCCATAGGCCGTTTTCCGAAATCTAACAAGGGATAGTCCCAACTTGCCAATCTCCAAATTTTTTCAAACCAAGTTCAAAAAATAGCAAAAAAATAGTAGAAACTATGGTGAAAAAATTAGCTGCCGCTTGCTTGTTTTGACCGAGATACGAGTCATGAAAAATTTTTTAAAAATTAAAAAAATGCAAAAACTTATGCCTCCTTCCGGGGATCGAATCTAGTCCATAAAAAGCTATAGTCCATTATGCTAACCACTAATCTATACTGTTATATATCTGTAGGGCTTTCGAATTTAACCTATAAACTAAGAATTTTTTCGATCAAATAACAAATCTATGATTGGGAAATATAATTTTTGTAATTTATTTTTAAATTTTATCAACATCTTATTTAATTTTTT
>OZJO01025612.1:0-16128 GCA_900406225.1 Acrobeloides nanus | reverse complement strand
AAAAAATATTCTTAGTACAAAAAAAAGTACTAGTACAAAAAAAAATATTTTTAGTACAAAAAAAAGTATTTTTAGTACAAAAAAAAATACTAACCAAAAAATATTTTTAGTACAAGAAATACTTTTAATACAAAAAAAATATTTTTAGTACAAAAAAAAGTATTTTTAGTACAAAAAAAAGTACTAGTACAAAAAAAAATATTCTTAGTACAAAAAAAAGTACTAGTACAAAAAAAATATTTTTAGTACAAAAAAAAGTATTTTTAGTACAAAAAAAAATATTTGCGATTAGCGGAAGTTTTGCGAATAAATGTTTTGAATTTAATTGTTAAATACTTTCTCGAATTCATTTGTTTGAATACACGTTTTTTATTTTTGAACTAAACCGTTTTACTCGAATTATTGTAAACTTTTCGTATTTTTGCTTTTCTAAACTTTGCTTCAGAACGAGCCTAATCTGGATATATATATTTATGTTTAACGTTGAATAAATAAATTATATTATTGAAAATTTCGGCAGACCAAAATCACACGTGTACAAACCCCCCCCGAATTTCGGGGGGGGGGGTCGCCCGCAACCCGCAGGCCAAAGGGGGTTTTCGCCCGCAGGCCAAAATGACTTTTCGCCCGCAAATTTTGCGGGTGAGACCCATTTCGCCCGCACCCTGCGGGCGAAATGAGAGAAAAATTTTGCGGCTCGCCCGCAGCTGCGGGTAAAAATTTNTGCGGCTCGCCCGCCCCTGCGGGTAAAAATTTCCTATGATTTTTCCCAAAAATTTCTAAAAAAAAAGGTCGTTTTTTTCGCCCGCAACAAGTCTAAATTTTCGGGGGGTGTTTGTACACGTGTGGACCAAAATGGTGCCAAAAGTTGAGAAAAGTGGTGTTTTTCAATTAAAATTGATAAATATCGCGGTTTTTGACTATGCAATATCATTTTCGACCGTTTTTGAAGAAATTTGAGAAATTCTGGAAAAATCGATTTTTCCCAATGTTCTTCTAAGGGCGTAAAAAGCTCAAAAAAAATTCAATTTTCTCAGTTTTGTTCAAAAATGATTAGAAATTGTTATAGCCATTCGGCTCAAATCAGAATCCGGTTAGTGAATCCGAATTCAGAATCCATATTCAGAATACGGATTTTGAATCTAGATTCAGAATTCGGATTCTGAAACTGGATTCTAGATTTGGTTCTGAATTCGGACTCTGATTCTGAATTCGGATTCTGATTCTCAATCTGGATTTTGAATTCTGAATTCAGATTCAGAATCTAATCCAGAATTTGAATTCAGAATCCAGATTCAGAATCAGGATTTGAATCCGAATTCGGACTCAGAATCCGAATTTTGAATCCAAATTCAGAATTAGAATCCGGATTCGAGTAAGTGCAATTCTAAAAAAATATGGGTGCTGGGTGGGTAAACGGTTTAAATTCACATAGCTCAAAATTCATATGGCTCAAAATTCATTTGGCTCAAATTTGAGCCGGACGAATTTGAGCCGAACAAATTTTGAGCCATATGAAATTTGAGCCGAATGAATTTTGAGCTATTGAAATTTGAGCCAAGTGAAAACTTGAGCCAAATGACCCGTGTTCATTTTCACTTGGGTCGGTTTCTGTGGGAATTACCCCTAGGGTCTTCGACTGGGCTTAGTTTTTTTAAATTTTGATCATTTAGTGGGAAGAGTTTTTAACTTTGGTTGGAGGAAACTACACCGAGTCGGACCCGACCTCAAAATACTTTTTTTATTATCTAGTCTAATACTTTCCAAAATAATATTAACCGGGGCCAGCTCGAACTTTCCAACTTTGTCGCCTGGGACCTTTGACTTCTCAAGACAGTGTCTCTTAAACTTGACTATAGGTTAGAAGGATGAATTGGCGAAAACAGCTAAGAAAAAATATATTATTAATATTAACTATATTAAGTGTATTTATTGGTATTAGCCTAGGGTTTGCTTTAAGGCCAGCAAATTTAAGTGGAAAGGCTATAAATGTTGTTGGCTTTCCGGGAGATTTATTTATGAATATATTGAAAATGGTTATAATACCGTTGATAGCTGCTAGTCTGATCTCTGGTAAAGGATTTTTGCACATTCAGAAAAAAGAAGGTTGAGGTCAAAAAACGTGGTGAAAAAAATCAGAACGAAATTGTTGTATTTTAAAACAATCTCGAGAGCTCAGTTTTTAAGATAAAAAAATTTTAGAGAGAGAAAAAAGTATATGATTTTAACACTCCTAAGCTTGGTTTGGAGAGGGGACTATTTTAGTGCATTTTATTAATGTTGGGTGGGGCCAAAAAAAATAAAGAAATTCTTTTTTTCTGTCAAAATTTCAAGAGCACACATTTTGCACTTACAAACTTATAGTTTTTTTGTACAAATTCTTACCATTGCTCTTAAAATTCGAAAGTTTTTGGAACGGATATTATGTATAAGTATGACACTCTTTTATCATAAAAATTTTTCAGGCCTAAGTCAACTTGACTATAAACAATCTGGAAAAATTGGAGCTTTTGCATTTCTTTATTATGGACTCACAACTGCTTTAGCTGTTATTGTAATACCGATTTGATTTTGGCTTATATTTATTTAATTTGAATTTTAGACTGGTATAGTATTTGTCCTAATAATACACCCTGGCGACAAATCGATAAAACAACAAAATATCAATGCCTCATCGTTAGCTAATACCAACATTTCAGCACTAGACAAATTTTTGGATATTTTTAGGTAACTACAGAATGAATTTAAAACAAAACAATTTTTGGGAAATTTTTCAAGATTTTTCAAATTTTTTAATTTTCATCAAAATGACACTGTTGTATTTTTTCAATACGAGAAATTGATTGCGCACATTAGGAAATCTTGAAAACGTTTTCTGTCTGAATCAGCTATAAAACTGGATTTTTGAAATTTTATACTAATTCAGAGTCATGGAAGCGTTTTCAAGGGTTTCCAATTTGTACAATTTTTTTAATTGTTTTTATCAAATTTTTCTTTAAAAAATTCAATTTTTCAATGAAAAAATTTTTGGTTTAGTGCTCCCCAAATCTAGTTTTTGGTTACTGAGTAGAACCATACAGATCACGACATTGTCACAAATGATTTCACTGTATCCATTTACCCCATCGCAAATTTTTAGAAAATAAGGACCCCACAAGCCTAGTTAGGGGCCTGGATATAAGTAGTGGTCAAGTTGAATTTATTAAACTAGTTTTTTCTAGAAATATGTTTCCAGAAAACATAATCAGAGCCACTTTTCAACAACAAGAAACTAATTATAAGCAAGTAAAAGTTGCAATTTTTGAAAGCGAAGGGAATCTTTCCTATAAATTAGTTGATCAAGCTGTGTTGAGTTATGTTGACGGGATGAATGTATTAGGTGAGATATAAAGAGTGGTTCAAAAAAGTACTACTTCGGAAGAGATCAAACATAAGGGTTCATATTTTTCGAAAAATGTTCCATCTAGGGTAATTTTTAGCGTAGAATTCAAATTTGACAAAATTGAATATAAATTTTTGGACCACTCTTTAAGGTTTTTAAAATAAAGTAAAAATTTTAAAGGATCAGTCCACTAGGAAAAACTATGTAAAAAAAAGTTTGTGCATTACAACGAAAACATGGACAATTTCAAACGAAATTATCTCAAAAACTACAACAATTTAGGACATGACGTATAAACAAAAAATGCTCCATTTTTCATGAATTGTCAGAATATATAATTTTTACATAGAATTTTTTCCGAGTCGGCAGGTCCTTTAAGGCATTATTGTATTTTGCATTGCTGTTGGCATCGCTATAAGCTATGTGGGTACTATGGCTAAACCTCTAATGGACTTCTTTATAGCCCTAGATCATGTTATAACAACTATAGTTTACATTATTATGTGGTATGTTTGTTGTTTATTTTTTAGTTTTTAAAAATAGGTATTCACCAATTGGCATAGCCTCACTCATAGCTGCAAAAATTTTACAAATAAACAATTTGAGCCGAACAGCACAGTCATTAGGGTTATATATGGCGACTGTTATGGCTGGGTTGGCAGTGCATGTATTAATCACGCTACCGATAATTTATTTTGTGACAACTAGGAAAAATCCCTATAAATTTTTAGAGGGGCTAATTCAAGTGGTTATGACAGCTATTGGCACTTCTTCCAGGTAAGCTAACTTTTTGTACAGGGTACCAAAAAATGAAGCCAAATAAAATATAATATTGCGATTTTTTGTAGCAATTTAGGTTTTTTTAAATTAAAAATTTTTTTCTAAAATAACCCTTTTTTATAGGTTCAGTACTAACAGGTCGTTTTGTCCATCCTGGATCTCGGTCCTTAACTGTCAATGCCAAACTCTCCATTTCAATACTAACAGATTTTTCGTCTTCGACGGGTTCCTCTTCAAAGTACTCAGAGTCCAATTCTGTGTTAAACGCTGACGAGAAATTTTTACTAGGTTGCGAATCATAGCAACCCGAAAGCGTATTCGTTCTATCAAAATTGTTTTTTAATAGAAATATTAAGCCGAAAATGCTTTTCAAAAAATTACGATTTTTCATGAAAAAATGGAATTTTTGTTGAAAAATCATTAGGAGAACCATTAGAATTTTTTGAACTTTTTGGACAAAAACATAATGGGGGGTCATTAGAATTTTTTTTCATTTTCAATTTCTGGGGTGGAGACTTGCTCTTATATGTACGCCACTGTTCACCATCATACCTTATCATTCTTTGCTTTAGTGCCGCTTCTCTCCCCATAAATTTCCGGTGTCTCGAAGAAAATAATGGTATTAGCCCAAAATATACAAAATTTGTCCTCCCTATTGGAGCTACTGTGAATATGGTAGGCAAGTTTTATGCTTGTATAGCAATTAAATTTATGTTCTAATTACACTGCTTTAAATAAATATAGGTACCATAGGTCGGCAAGGGGGGGAGCCTCCCCCCCCTGATCCACGCACGCACGGACCCAAAATTGAGGGGGGACCACGCACTCATGGACCCAAAATTGAGGGTAACCACGCACTCGCGGGCCCAAAATTGAGGGGGGACCACGCATAGACCCCGCCGAACATATGAGGTGGATAAACATTGGGTGTCAGAAGACTAAAAAAAAAAAAGGTCGTTTTTTTTGGTGGGGGACCACTCATCGGGGGTCCCCTCCCCCCCACCTTGCTGACCTATGATTCTCATTTTTATAGCTCTTCATTGTTCTTGTCGGCACGGCCAAAGATCGACACGTCCGCCTCATCCCCACCTCCGCCCTCGATGGAACCGATCGAAAATGGATCAAAGTCGAAAATACCAAAAATTGCCATCTAGTCACCTCCGGCACTGGTCACCCACATCGAACTGCTCCCATTGGCTCGGTTGCTGGTCAACACTATTTCTGCGCTGCTGTCCAAAAATCAGTTATTGTGTTCCAAATCGATCGATCCGAGAAGAGACACCACAAAGTTAGAGAGCTGGCTATGCCAGGGCAACCACAAGCGTTAAAAATTGTGAATGGAAAATTATTTGTTGGCTATCCAAGTGGCTTCAGAATGTGGGATTTAGTGGATAATAGTCAAACATGTAAGTTGTATGGTTAATACATGCCGGAAAAAAGTTGCACCTCATTAATTTTCATAAGGATTTTCTTCATACTAGAAAATTTCATTTTCGTTTTGACGACAATCTCTGAATCGTTGTAGTTTTCGAGAAAATTGCGTTTGAAATTGGAATTTGGGTTCATGTTTTCGTTGTAATACACAATTTCATGCACAAAAAGTTGACTTTTTGCACACAAAAATGAAAATTTTTAAACGTTAACAATTCATAATTTACAATAGTGAAGATATTTACGTTGAAATTTGGCGATTTTAGTGCAAAAAACTCAAAAAAGTTTGTGTATTACAACGAAAACATGAACTCAAATTCAAATTTCAAACGCAATTATCTCGAAAACTACAACGATTCAGAGGTTGTCGTAAAAACGAAAAATACTCCATTTTTCATAAACTTTCCGAATATATAACTTTTTCATAGTGTTTTTTTCCGAGTGGAGTGGTCCTTTAAGCAAATTTTTTTTCCAAATTTGCATAAAATACAAAAATTTTAGCTTTGGTGAATCTTGAGGATGCATCACTTCAATTTTTGAACCAAACTTTGTACGATGCTCAGATGATCATAAATGTCACGGGTGATGAAGAACCGAGGGAATATTTATTAGTTTTTAATAAGCTTGGTGTCTATGTGGATGCTCAGGGTAAGGAAAATTTTGAGCTACTACACAATTGAATTTTCGCGCCGATATACAGCTTTTCTTAAATCCGAGGAATTTTTTAAATGTCAAATTCGGATTCCTCGCATATTTTTGCCCCAAAAGGGGTCGTTTTTAGGCAAAATTCGCATTGTTGCTGCTTTTCGCTTCAATACACATTATACCTTCCCTGAATCAGGGAAGCGTTTTTCGCTTCGAAAATGTCAAGTTCGGATTTCCCGCATGTTTTTACCCCTTTTAGGGTTTAATTTTACAACTTTTATGAGTAACTAAAATAAAAATTTTGACCCAGACGTATCGAACCCGCGCCAATGGCCAGCGTCCTAGCCATTCAGTCATGCGCGCCCAGTTTTTTTTCTCACCATAACATAACACAGAGTAACACCCTACTTTTTAGGCCGCCGCTGTCGCTCCCAAGAACTAATGTTCCCATGCAAACCAATCAGTGGATTTGCCTTCTCCCGACCCCACCTCTGCTTATATTCCGATCATGAAATTGACATCTTCAATGTTCATACAGCAGAATGGGTACAGACAATCAACTTGAAGAAGGCCAGAGCTTTGAGCCAAGAAGGAGTACTTTCCTTATGCTACATACTTGACATGCCTTATATTGTCATGTTAAGTGATTTGACACAATGTAAGAAAAGTTTTTAGCAAACAAACTTTTCCCTCCACTTGTGGAGAGTTGATTCCAAAAAAGAGAGTGAAAGAGCATAAAATTCTGAGCGTTTGTTGCTTTTGGACCACTGCTTGAAAATCGAATGGCAAAGAGATATGAGCTAAATTATAGGCAAAATTAAAAATCCGAATTTTAACGTGAACTTGGCTCAGTGATAGTGCTCCCGCATTTGAGTTTAATGATCCCGAGTTCGAATCCCACCTGAGTCAAATTGATTTTGCCTCAAAAATAAAATTTTGCCTCTATCTTCAAATTCGATAATTTTGGAGTCATTTGATTCGCCTCGGCGAGCTATACAAACTTTATTCTATGTAAACTATCAAGATTTTAAATTTTATAATGCTTTATTTAATCGTTTCAATAAACAAACTTAGTTTTGCACAAGCTCTTCGTTTCAGTATTTAAACTTGTTTGAAAATTTTTGATTAACTTTTACAAGTAAAAAAATTCGACAAAAGCTGGAATCAAACCTTCGGCCTACTATCTATGAGGACATTACCATTACACCATCGAGGCCACTTTTTTCGGATCTTAATTTTAACCTAAGCAACTTTATTTCGCCCATAACTTTTTACGGTTAGATTTTCAAGTATTGCCGTAAAAGCAAAAAATACTCAAAATTTTGTGCTCTATCACATGACATCAACTCCCCAAAAGTAGACTGACCATTTAAGTTATAAAATAAATAAAAAATTATAGCAACCGAAGATAGGCTGAACATCCCACAAGCAACTCAAGTTTTAACTGCAAAAGGAGTACAAAAGAGAAGAAGAAAGTTTACTATCAAGACTGGGAAAGACACAGCACAGTAAGCATGATAAAAAAAACTTATTTATAAGGCATTTCTCACTAATAGGAAGACATTTCAACAACGATGGCGCAGGAGCAAAAATTTTTGATAAAAATAAATTTCGACTTCTGGGAATCGAATCCACCTTGATAAGATGAAATTTGCGCAACTTACTCCTGCGCCATTGGTGAAGAACTTTTTTTCTGCTCTATAATTTTTTTCGAAATAATTGTGTTTGAAATTTGAATTTGAGTTCATGTTTTCGTTGTAATACACAAACTTTTTTGAAAATGCTCTATAATTGTTTAAAGCACTTAAAGTCTCATGAAAGAAAATTTTAATTTTAGGTCTGGTGAGAGAAGAAGTCATCTGCCTATTAGTGGTCCGTCAGATTTTGTTCATGTGGTACATATGGGTCCTGGACACGTCATGGACTTGCAAAATCACCTCATAGAGCTGAAGGGCCCTGGAGTGAATTCGACCTCTTCGCATCCAAATAGTACCACAGAAAAAGTAAATTAGTTATTGTAGAAAAATTACTGAGGGATAAACTCTGTTCCATGGCAAGATTCAAAAAAGCTGAGAGCGAATGGCCGAATGGCTAGGACGCTGGACATGTAGGATCAAACTCGTGCCAAAAACATGAATGTGGACTAGTGCACTAGCCATTTGGCTATGTGCGCCCAGCTTTTGTAATCTTGCCATAATACAGAGTTTAGGCATTTTTTTACGATTTGTGGTAGAGGATGACAAAAAATTCTCGAAAAACAAAAAATTTTTAGGTTCGAAATCTAATGAATCCGATTATGAGGTCATCCAGCTCTTCAAGTGCCAACCATTCCCATGCTGATCAAAGGGGTCGTCCTCTAAGTTCACATAGCAGAACTTCGGATGGTAATTTTGCAAATTTTCGTTGTAATACATACAATTGCAAAAAACGTTTAGGTTCATCTCTAGGAAAAGATGGAAAATTGTCTCAATCTTCGGACAATGCTGATAATTATTACTTGGTAAGTTTGTCATTTTGAAAGATTTTTCAAGATCGTGAATGAGCTCAATCCTTTCCCCCTCCCGCATAAAATTACTCCTGGGGGTGGGAAAATTTCCGTTTCACAAAAACCAATAAAGTGCACTTTTTAGCGCTACTCTGTAATTTTTTTTAATAATTTTAATGCACATTTCAAACTTTAGGAGCCAATTTCAAAAGGCCATCAAGTCACGACAACCTCAGTACCAACCGGACAATCTCCACCTTCACTAAACTCAAATACATCCGGATAAAATTTATTATTTTTTTACAAAATTTTCAGTTTTAAAATTTTTTTAGGGTACCTCTAATACTCATATATATATATCTTAACTTCTTTGTTGCTTTATATCCTTTTGAAAATTCTGATCTATGGCTTTGCTCATATATTCTTTTTATGGAACAAATCTCACGCAACTTTTTTGCTTATACTAATTTTGGTTTTTTTAAATAGGCTAATGTGATATCACTTATTTTCTGTTAAAAAGATTCACTTGGATTAACAAAATTAAATCAATTCCAGGTGTTATTTATGTTCTTTTTAGTGATGCACTAGTTACACAAAGGGACAATCCTGGTCACCGGCCAGAACTATGCGAATTTTGAGCATCATAATCATAGGTTACCAAGGGGGGTACAGTACCCCTCACCACTCATCTCGGACCTTCCGTCTTTATAGTCATTCATCCATCCATCATGAAGGTTCGTGTACCCTGCCTGTTTTTTGCGCGCCTTGGCATTGTGTCAAAGGAGACAAATTTTTTCACCATTACCACTATGAACAGCTTATGTTTGTGCTCAAAATTCACATATTTTTGTACGATGTCAAGGATGGCACTTTTTGTAACTTGTGTGTATCCCTAGTTCTGTTGTTGTCCTAAACATATGAAAAATAAAGGCTGTATGAAAGTTTGGCGAAAGCCGGTTTTTCCTGTATGCAATTGTTTATAAATAATTCTCATTTTTAGCGGATTGTTATATATTCAAAATTTAATAAAATGCACGAAATTATATTCCATTTCCACGCCAGGGTGAAAATTTTGATACAACATAGCGCAGTGGATAAAGATGCTGATCGTCCGATTTGTCAAGTTAAAGAACCAGTCCACTTTTGGAGAGTTGATGATCCATCTTATAAAGTACAAAATTTGGAGCATTTCTTGCTTTTACGGCACTACTTGAAAATCTAACCGTAAAAAGTTATGAGAGAAACAAAATTGCGAAAAAAATTTTCAAATGAGTTTGAGCATTGAGACGAAGTGATTGTAATCGGGGATCAATCAGATTGTTTATTGAAATGATTTAATAAATCATAAAATTCAAAATCTTGACATTTTTGGAAAAACAAATAAATGAATTTTTTATAACTCGCCGAGACGAATGTAAAATGACACAAAAATGATCGAATTTGAACAAATGTTTTTGGTTATTGAAACGAAATCCCTCATTCATGGTTTTCGTTTCAATAACCCAAAACATTTTTCAAACTCAAGGATCGAATTTTTGTTCAAAAATCGAATTTTCATGGAAAATCGATTTTTTCAAGAAAATGTAATTTTTTCATGAAAAAGTGAATTTTTCATGAGAAATCGAATTTTCATGAAAAATTGATTTTTTCAAAAAAAATTTTCATGAAAAAGTGAATTTTTCATGAAAATTCGATTTCTCATGAAAAATTCGATTTTTCTCGAAAAATTCACTTTTTCATGAAAAAATTGATTTTTCTGGAAAAATTCGATTTTCAGTACTACTAAGCATTAGCTGCCGGCAGCTAATGCTTAATAGTACCAAACTTTTCTGGTTTCTGAGATATACACATTTACCATTAGCATATCAACTCAGTCACAAAAGTTTCGGGCTCTAGAATTTTCGGGCTCTGTTATTTGTGTTTTATTGTAGTTCTATATTTTTCGCCAAAGAATTAGCCTCTTATAACTCGATCATCTCAATTTAATATCATTTTATTCTAGTTTTTGATTAAAATATTCGACACTACATTTACTGTTATACCATTTTGCTTTCTGAATAATTTTTTCAAACAATAAATGCAGTATCTCCTATACGGCTTCGTGAAATATAATAAAATACAATAATCTACAAAAGCGTGAAACTCTACTAACAAAATAAGGAGAGCAAAAACATATAACGAATAAGTCCAATTCATTTTAAGTATTACTAAAATAACACCAATGGCTAAGGGCACAAAATTGAAAATATACAATGCAGCAGCCTGCATGAATAAAACTTTGAAGAGCATAAATTCATAATTTATAGTCGTTTTTGATAATACTTTGCTCAGCTTTTTTATTGTCAGATATAGGTGTAAAGCGAGCGTAGGTCCGAGAATACAACATAGTAGTATATCGAAAACAACAGCTATAAGCACACCATTGGACATAGGGTTGACTGAACGATCAAAACCAAACAAATAAGTGTTATTCAAGAAAGATTCTGGTATGTTAGAAACCTATAAATTGTATTCTATATGTTGCGCCTGATTCTGAACGAAATCAGATCTGACGCCCGAAATCGAATTTTCGCTCAAAAATAGAACTTTTTTTTCTCAAAAATCGAATTTTACGTGAATAAAAATTCGATTTTTGGTGGGACTTCGATTTTGCCGTCTCGGGTTCGATCCCCACAAGGGTTGAAAAAAAAAGATTTTGCCCTGCCGAATTTTTTTGCATATCAATATTTCTAGCCGAACATAGGTCGGCAAGGTGGAGGGGACCTCCGATGCGGTAGTAGGTTGTCAACATTGCCCTCAAATAGCTCCACAACGGTAAACGCGTAGCATCTAATTTTTGTTTTATTTTAATCGATTCTAGAGATTTTTTAAGCCATTTGAAAAAAATTCAAAAAAACAAGTACAAGTATCGAATGTTTGCTTGTCAGTGCCTGTTTATTTTGTAAATTAGATTACTTCATTTTCAAGTTGTGCGCGCAAAATGGCAGGATCTACACCACTAAATAAAGAAAATACACAAACTGGTATAACCATAATAAAATAGGCAAGGACGAGAAATATTTTGACATTACGCATTTTAGCAAAAAAATAATCATCTGTTGGAGGGAATGCTGCTGAATACCTATATACTAGGCAGCATAGTAAGCAGAAACACATATTCAAATACATGAAAATTCCAATATCCAGACTTAAAAACCCAAACGTAGAGCCAAATTGTGAAGTAATGCCGTTCGAATATACTAATTTATTACACACATATAGCTTTTTTGATGCATCCCTGCGTGGTCGTATGGCGGAAAATCAGGGTTAATTAGCACTAATCCTTATAGTTAGTACAAATCCTTATTTTCCCACCATACGACCACGCAGAGATGCATCAAAAAAGCTATATAACGACCCACGGTACTGCTCGTACAGAGTGAGTCAAAAGTCATCTACCATCGGTTCTTTGAGGATATCTCAGCATGACCAAAAACGATAAAACCCAAAAATTTAATGCCTTTGATCTGGACAATTATTAACATAAACGCCTTTTTTAAGACAAAATCAATTCGACGACAAGTGGGTTTGATCCCACGATCATCAGACTCAATGTCTAGAGCACTGCCACTACTCTATTGATACAATGTTGACGAGAAAAATTAATGTTCGTTATGTTTTAAACATGTTTTTTTAAAAATTATACCCATATAACTTTTTTCGCGATTTTTGGGTTTTACCGTTTTTGGTCATGCTCTTTCCGAATCTGGAAAAATTTTTTCGAAAAAATTTTTTGAGGTTCTTTTTTCCTTGATTGAAGCTTTGAATGGCGTTTTTAAGGACCTTAGAAAGGTTGCGCGACAAAATTTTTTTTGGATTCTGGTAGAGCTCGAAATTTGGAGTATTTTGAAAAAAATTATTGAAAAGCTTTTAAAATGGCCGAGATATTTTCAAAAGACCAATGGTATAACGTTTTTCACAGAGAGTTTTAAAAGAAGTGCCGGTTAAATGGCAAAGTGGAGGTAGCGCCAACTGCACGCATAAGGTCGAGGGTTCGATCCCCGCGGAGCCATTTCTTTTTGCAGTGTCTAAAATCGATAAAAATTTTTGCCTAGGGGTATTTTTAACCCAAAAACACGAATTTAATGTTTTTATTACTCCAAAACTTCAGAAAATATGATTTTTTTCAATTTTTATGCAAATTTAGGCCTTTTTGTAAAAATTGAAAAAAATTCATTTTTCGGAGGTGTTGAAGTAATAAAAACATTAGATTTGTATTTTTGGGCTAAAAATACTTCTAGGTAAAATTTTTTATCGATTTTGGACACTTCAAAAAGAAATGGCTCCGCGCGGGATTGAACCCTCGACCTTATGCGTGCAGTTGGAGCCACTTCGCACTTTGCTATGTATATATGCTCCCCGGACTTTTTATTCTCTTACGGTGAAACAAGCTATACCTGATAACCATGTAGAAATAACAAAATTAGCTGCTATAACTCTAATCCTGAGGAGATGAAAAATTTTAAGAAAAGGCAAAAACATTTAGACGGCAAGGGAATCGAACTCTGGATCGCTCGATCATTGGATCGTAACAAACCCACTAAGCCATCCTACCTTTTGATTAAATGGATCATTTTTTACTTATATAGTAGTGTATACTTTTTATCCTAGAGTTATAGCAGCTAATTTTGTTATTCCTAAAGGGTGATCAGGTATGCTCTTTCAGAATATATAGGACTTTTTGAAAAATTCATGCGTGCATGCCCCTTGTGAGATTGTACAAAATTACCTATTGTAAATGGAAGTAAAACAATTGGTTCACCAACACATAGGCCTATATCAAAAAGGAGACAAGATGTCGTGGTGAAAAATATTAGCCATTTATAGAACCCGAATGACTTAGGCGACTTGACTAGGACAACAAAAGCCACGAAAGGATATAGGATGCAGTTCAAGAATGAAACTAAATGAAGCGAATTTTTATAGATTTGAGGGAACTCTGGACGATATATATTCTCAAATGGAATCATGAGGATGTAAGTCGATACTGATGTTAAATACGCGACTTGTTTCTTCTAAATCTTTATTATGAAATGTAGGTGACGAATAACACTTTGTTTAATGAATATTTGAATAAAGTTTTTCGTTCTGAGTGCGTATCAAAGGGTTGAATTAATGAGGAAAAAAAATGGAAATTCACCTGTTTGCCCGATTATTTCTTAAAACATTCACAACTATATAATCATTTTAAAACACATTTCGTGAGAGAGCCGACAAAAATTCGACCAAACTTGGATCGGCTCTAAGTCGGTAAGTCTTTTAGCTTTAGGGAAACGGTCTTTTGCATTTTGTATCTGGGGGTTGGGGCTTCATTTTATGCCAAGACCACCTTGACCCCAGACAATTACATAATTTTTACTTAGCCGAATATACAAAAATGCCCCGAAAATTGACGACCTAAAGTGGCTTCAACCCGGTCAAAGTACCCAAAATGGCATGAACACGCTTTAGTTTTTGCATAAAAGAATTGCACTCGTGGTGAGGTACGTTTATGCAAAAAATCAGAAAAAATGAGCCTCATATTAAAGTAGGATGAATTTTTAAAGTTCGGTCATCCGGCCCTACTCGAAAACCACGTAGTGTAGCATATGTACTTTTGCCCCTCTATTATACTCATATGGGCTCTGCCATAGGTCGGCAAGGGAGGAGCCTCCCCCCTGACCCACTTACTCATGGACCCAAAATTGAAGGAAGGACCACCTCATGGACCCAAAATTGAGGGGGGACCACCTCATGGGCCCCGCCGAACAGTATGATCCATAAAAATTGGGTGTCAGTCTGACACCCAATTTTTATAGTCTTCTGACACTGTCAGAAGACTATCTCAAGTTAAAAAAAGGTCGTTTTTATGGTGGAGGACCACCTCATCGGGGATCCCCTCCCCCCCCCAACTTGCCGACCTATGGGCTCTGCCCAAAGCTTATTGTATTGTAGTGGATTTCGTCCATATTCTTGTTCATATAGGAGAGAAGTTTCTTCATTAGTCTATCATAGCTGCGTACGATCTACGCAGCCAGTCTTTCTCATTTAACTGCGAGAATTCGATGAGTCTGTGTATAGTGTGATTACTTACAATGGGAAAATGGACAAGAACCGTCACAGAAAAAACGCTTCTTGCAAGCTGAACGTTCTAAGCTAGCTGTAATTTCTCATTGAGACCAAGGTGACAGAACGGATTCTCTTCGATAGGCTAGCGGTTCTGACATAAGCCAGCGACCCTGACACAAGCAGCACAGTCAGGCAAGCAATCACGACGTAGGTGCACGACATCAACTTAGACAGGTGAGCTACCTGTATAGGTGATTCTTAGCTAGAGACCTTATCTAAAAATAACCATTTGCCTCTAACAGCTAATCTCTAGCTTTTCGTATCTGTTAACCAATCAAGAATAAGCTAAGAGCTAACGCGCTAGCACTCTCTAGTATTCTGGTCACCGGCCAGAAATATGCGAATTTTGAGCATCATAATATTTTGTGTATCACAGCGCACAAAAAATTGAAAATGGCATGATATAGGTCAAAATTAAAAATAAAGGTCGCCAAGAGCTTCAAAACGAGTAAAATATCATAGGGCTTGGGGAGTTTTTCCATAGCCGAGTAGCTAACATGCTCGGCCTTCACTCATTGGGCACGGGTTCGAATCCAAGCCCGAATTTAAGATTCTCCAAATTTCATGAAAATGCACGAAATTTATATTCCATTTCCACGCCAGTGTGAAAATTTGGATACAACATAGCGCAGTGGATAAAGATGGCGACCGTCCGATTTGTTAAGTTAAAGGACCAGTCCACTTTTGGGGAGTTGATATCATCTTATAGAGCATAAAATTTGGAGCATTGTTTGCTTTTATGGCGCTAATTGAAAATCTAACCGTAAAAAGTTATGAGCGAAACAGGCAATTGGTAAATGTAGTGTCGGTAGCGTTGGTAGTGTCGCTAAAAAAAATACACTACTTTTTTTTCTCGGATCAAAAGCCTAGGCTTAAGGCTTATCTTAAATTAAAAATTGATTTTTAAGTAAAAATTCGATTTTTGAGCAAAAAATTCAATCCTTGAATTTCGATCCAAGATTTTGAATTTTATAATGATTTATTAAATCCTTTCAATAAACACTCTGATTGATTACAATCACTTCGTTTCAATGCTCAAACTCGTTTGAAAATTTTTTCGCAATTTTGTTTCGCGGCAATTGGTAAATGTAGTGTCGGTAGCGTTGGTAGTGTCGCTAAAAAAAATACACTACTTTTTTTCAGGGAAGGCTCGGATCAAAAAACGAAGACTTGGAAACGATTCTCCATACCCGATTTGATATATAAAAAATCAAAAATTATGATCCAAAAATGTAACCCCGATTTTTTATGTAACCCC